>JAULKM010003066.1:0-15285 GCA_032355605.1 Rubia tinctorum | reverse complement strand
TAGAATTATTTTTATTTAAGGTAATATAATTTTATTTAGTGAAGAAAAAATTAGAATATTAGACCCATTTTGTACTCATTTTGGACCCAGACCCGTTTCGGACCCATCGAGATTGGGTATGAGTCTAGCATTTTCAGACCCTACGAGTCCGGGTCGGGTCTGGGTCTAACTACGAGACCCGACCCAGACCCGACCCATGATCATCCCTATTCCTAACCCTAGCTCATTAAGCCCAGGCCCAATTGAGGTTTTGAAAATTTCCGGGGGCAAAATAGAGAAATAATCCCAAGTCAACCATGTCATTTTTGGCAAAAATCAGAAATTTCAATTTGAGCTGAGACGGTTCAAAATAGAAAGTGTGCAGTTTGAGATGAGACGGAGTAATGTATGTTGCCAAATTCGGAAAAGGGATTTTTTTAAAGTTTAAAAAGGAAGCGGATTTAATTAAGAGAGGAGCTACTTTTCACACATTACTTGCTTTCTAATAATTCTGATAACCAAATTCTAAATCAAATAATCATTAAATTGTACAAAAATTGAATACTGTATGTTTTATAGCATTATTCTTAAGAGGTAAACCCTATGCATGACTTAATTTTTTTTAAAAAATATTAAAATAACCCTCAATTTCTAGTTTATTAGATATAATTTCCATCTTTTCAATGCAAAAAATATCCTAATTTTATCTGAGAAATTAAGAACACCGAAACTAAAATGATACTAAAAAATTATCATAAACAAAGGCGTTGTGCACATCCATTTGATGATGCTCCGAGCCTTAGAAAGTAGCAACAAATAAGAATGTGCGAACAATGACCAATGAGCAAGCGTCTCATTGAAATCGGTGCCTCTAACTTAACGATTGCCGAACACGACAAGGCGAGCCTTGTAGCATTCGTTATCACCATTTGACTTATATTTGATCTTGTAAACCTATTTACAACCGATGAGTTTCTTGCCAAGAGAAAGAGAAGTGAGCGATCAAGTGTGATTACGGTCTAGGGCCTCGAGTTCAGACGACATAGCCTCTCGCCAATAAGGTTGTTGAACGGCCTTATAAAAATGGACATATTTGTGACCTGTAGTAACCGCGGTCGAAAAGTTAGCGTGCACTAGAACAAACCTCGCATAAGATATATAGTTTGTGATGGGATATGACATAGGCCACTACTGGAAAACAGGTACATATGCACCGATATGTCAGTGCTGGGAGAGAAATATAGGTGTTAGGATTATCATAGGCACCCGTAATTTGGCAAATGAACCAAAGTACCGGTGCCTATGAATAAATTCGGCACCAATTCACTAAATACTTATGCCTTTGATGAAAAATGTCGGAATTTGATATTTTTCAGCACCTGTTTCGTTTGAATGACATATACCGGTGCTAAAACCAATGCATATATATGAATAAATTCAGCACTAGTTCACTAAATACCGGTGCCTTTGAAGAAAAATGTCTGAATTTGATATTTTCCAATACTAGTTTTTCCTGAATGACATATATCGGTACTAATACCAGTGCCTATGACCGGAATAGTAATTTTGGCGGGGTAAAATTGTGGTTGGAAAATAGCTAGCACCGGTATAGGTTATAATATACCGATGCTAGGAGTGTATTTAATGCTCACCTACCCCTTTTTTGACAGGTAAAAAGTGGAATTTTGGGAGAGATAGTTCATTCATTAATATGTAGAAGGGTGTGTTTGTAATATTTGGGGGCCACCGTGTAATTTACAAATAATGTGCAGAAGTAATTATTGTTTTGATTTGAGACCCTTCAGTTCCCCTGTTCAGGCCCAAATCTGAAAGTCAAATTGTTTCTTTGTGAATTTCACTTTGGTGCTGTCAATTTTGCGATTGGACGCCTCCAACTTTCTTGGAGGGAGCTAAGTCCAAAAGGTAAAAAGTTTATTCGTAACTCCAAATTGAAATCCGCTCGAACGTGATCCTACCAAATACACCCTAATGTATTTTCCCTGTCTATAAGGGAATATTTATAAAAAATAGGGCACAAGAACATATATATAATCCTATCCTATTTCATTTTTGTAACTTATAAGTAATCAACCATGAGCTAATCTAGAACATGTACTAGTGTTTTTCAATATTTCACAAAAAAAATAATTTATTTTTTACTTCTATATTTAGGCAAGAATAACAAAAACATGTATTTTGGAGCAGTGGGTAATGAGGTGACACAATTTTGGGCCACAATGTAATTTTTCAAGAATTTATAGAAGTAATCAATTTTTACTTTCGATCCTATTCCATTCACCCATACATGCCCAAATTTAAAAGTTACGATCTTATATGATTGAATTGCATTTTGGTGCCACCAATTTTGTGACTCGATGACTCCAACTTTTTTGGAGGGACCTAAGTGCAAAAGGTAAAAACTTTACTCATGACTCCAAATTGAAATACGTTCGAACATGATACTATCCTATACACCACCGTTGTATTTTCAAGTTTGTAACGAAATATTTATCAACAATCTGGCACAACAACACATCTATAATCCTTTTTTATTTCCCTTTCTTAATTCTAATTAATCAACTTTAACTTACTCTAGAACATGCACTAGCGCTTTTCAACATTTCATAAAAAACATCATTTATTTTCTATTTCTATATTTATGCAAGAATAACAAAAATCGTGTATTTTTAAAGAAGGATAATGTAGTAACAAATTTTTGGGCCATAACATAATTTTCCATAAATATGTTAGAGGTTCTTCCATTCACCCATTGTACCTCGAATTTCCAAGAGGCAATCGTCTCTTATTTAATTGCATTTTGTTGTATTCAATTTTGTGATTCGCCGCCTCCAAATTTCTTCTATGGACCTAATAGAAAAATTTAGAAAGTTAACTTGGAGACCGGCATTGTTTTTCAATCAATCATGTGCTACATTATGGAGGGAAAATGAATTTCACGAATTTTCATTCAAAATTTTGGTAGAATTGTTTTTTTTGAAATATTGGACTCATCACCAGAATCAGATACTTAGGCACCGATATGTATGCTGGTGCTCCATACTTAGAAAAATTTTCTCACATTTTCTCTCAGGTTCAAAAAAATAATAAATGTACCCAATTTGAAGTAGCCCTAAACAGCTGCTTTTCATATACATAGGCACCGGTATGAGCCATCTGGGCATCAATATTTGTACCGGTGCTCCATACTTAGAAAAAGAAATTGGTTTGCTCTCGGGTTCAAAAAATATTTTTAAAAGTAATTTAAATCAGCCCAAAGCAGCTGCTTTTGTATACATAGGCACCGATATGAGCCATTTGGGCACCGATTTTTGTACCGGTGCTCCATAATTTATTTAAAAAGAGCCCTACTTGGTTTCATCTGAACCATTAATTTTTTGTTGATTGAATCTCAACCATTAAAAATTTGTCTATATAAACTAAATCAGAAACCCTAAATCTAACCCACCCTCATTGCCCTCCCACTATCCCGCCTCTACCTCCTCTCCATCATCTTCATCCTCTAGCTCTTCCCCATCCTCTCTGCGACCTTTCCCTCTCTGCCAGCGTGGTCGTCCTGCAACTCTCTGCCCTCCCATCGATCTCCCTTTTCCCTCCGCTCCACTCCTCCACCATGACCCTCTTCAATCTGATCCCTTTCCACTCCCATCAATGATTTCAAGAAACCCTCCAACTTCATCGTGTACTGGGATGAGGCCAAGTTCGAGGGAATTCATACACTGGTGATCCCGGAGTTCCACAAACTGATCCAGATGGATTCGAGTAAGGGGTGATGAGGTGGGAGGCCATCATCGTGCTTCTCAAAGATAGTATTTATAAGACCTAATTGCAGCTAACTACTAGAAAGTAGCTAGTGGCAAGTCGGGGTTATCCACTAGTAAAAGGAGGTTTTATCGAGTTTTAAGATGTAGTTAAAAAGGCACACAAAGATGTCACTCTAATTTTGGTCACAAAATTGGGGGGTTTTGATTTTTGAAACATTGATATTAATTTAAAAACTAGACTAACAAAAAATTATAAATAACTATGTAAATGCGATCACAACTAGCACGAAGATATGTAACTAACCTGATAATGAGTCTTCAGGGTAATTGTTTTACATTATAGTTATCATTTGATTATCGATTAGTTATCCTATTTTTATGGATTAACCACATATTGTGGAGAGCTTATCAAAACCTTTCGAGTGAAGATATTTCTCGCCTCTTCTCGGTTATAGTTAGAGTGGGCGATCGGTGCCACACAATAACCCTTACCTTCGGGTCATCCTAGACGATCGACATCATAGATTTCCCCAAGAATAGCAATAAACATGGAGATCTAATACAACAAACACAATATCCTACAAGCGAGAAATATTGGGATAGCACAAATACATTTACTAATAACAACTACAAGAATCTGTCTTCATGCCAATCGTTAGTAGTGAGCCACTTTGATAATTAGTCAAACTCATTCAAATTTATCTTAAATCTAAACAGTTTCATTAACATATAATCATAATTAGTTGTCACACCCAATTATAACCTTACATCAACTAACGATAATCACATCGACAAAAAGTCAAAGTGTTAAAGGTTTGACCAAAAACCTAGAAAATAATTAGCTCACAGTCATTAACTAGTTGATCATCCTAGTCTAAATCATGCATTAATCACACAAAAAAGCACAAAATATACTTGATAATCAAAGCATAAAATAGGATAAATCAAATTTCACAAAATCATACTAGAAATGCTTACCAATTGCTCCCTAGAGTATATTTAGTCTAGATTAGCTAAACCCATAACAAAAGAACAAAAATCCCTGGTAAATATAGGAGAAAAGATGAAGAATTAAATGTTGCCTAGGGTTTTGAAAGGGAAAAATTTGGATAAGAGGAAGATTGAATGAAGAGAGAGAGAGAGAGAGGGGCTAAAAAGTGAAGAAGATAAATGTTGGTCAATCCGTCCGCTGTGGCAGTGCAAAATCTACCAGACATTTCAATTCGCGTTTTTGTCTTCGTGGGCCGCAGTATATGTCGCGGCCCGCAAAGGTGCTTCTTCCCTCTTCATATTTCCATCGATAAAGGTAACCGCTGATACGTTTTGTGAGTTCTTGTAGTCATTTTTATAGTACTCACGAAGACAAATCTAATGATGCTATCCTGGGCACCAATTCTTCTCGGTTCATTATCAGAACTCGGATCCAAAAACCCAGACCATTCTTCCTCCGCTACTTTTCCTTCCTTCTTCAATCTATCTTCTACCACTTTGTAAGTGGCCTTTAGTCTTCTACCATCCATGCGAATAGCCTTCACTAAACTACTCCAAATTGCTTACAATCAATATACAAATTTACAAAAAGAATCTAGATGCTTGTAAGGGCAAAAAATCTATTAGACTCAAAATAGATTACAAAATGAAGGATTTAGATACGAAAATGGAAGATGGTTATCTGAACCCCTTATGGTATAAACCTACCTAAATCTAGCAATCTTCCAACAAAAATATAACAAAAGATATGTTAAAGGTTTCAGAAAATACATGTATTTGACGTCTCATCAAATCCCCCACAATTAAACCTTTACTCGTCCTCGAGTAAACAAGACAAGCAATGACCTAAGCTTAAACTAGCATGCAAAGGTTTTCTTAAACACCCAACATTTATTCCTATACTACCCTAGCCCCCATGACATAAGAATCTCCCACAATCTCCCATCCCAAAGTCTAAGATAATCTAAACAAGCATCATACATATCAAAGGTGAGGTACAAAATACAAGTGTAAAACTAGTTTCCTCTGCCAAAGAAGCTACTAAATAGACAAACTAAGAGAAGCATAGAATGTTTCAGTGTCTCACATTTTCTCTCATTTTGCCAAGGAGTCCTCCCGGGTTTTCATCCTAGCTTCACACTTTTTTTTTTCTTTTTCAATGCTCACCCTCACTTTTTTCCACACCATTTGGCCTCTTATTTTTTCATAGATCGCCCTTTTGGGATATTGACCTACCCTGGTCCCCCAATTTTTCCTAAGTTGCCCTCTTGGGTTTTCAACTTAGCAGGAATTTTTCTATTCTTTTTTTTTCAATTTTTTTCCATTTAAAATGCTCTTAAAAGAGCTGCATTCTACAACTAAACTAACTACTAATCATAAGTATCATCTTATTCCCCTCCCCCAAACTTAAAGCTTGCATTGCCCTCATTGCAAATAAACATTCTAGAGAACATGTCAAGGAGAGTAAGTGAGAAAATATTCATGATGAGTAACGAACACCAAAAACACTCTTAGTAGCACAAATATAAGATCTAATGGATAAACTATCACAACAACAATATACTTTGCCCACAACCTCTATCATAAAAGTTCAATTACAACCACTGTCATGCACAACAAATCGAATAGAGCATTGAAATCACAATGAAGGACTGAGATACCTCTTTTGTTTCAAATTGTGTGTTTCAAGTGGGTCACGAGTAAATAGGTTTGGGTGGTATTTAGTGATGGTAGGGAAGGAATTTGGTAATTTGGAGATGGGGGTACGTGTAAGCATTGTGGATCATGCACATTTGTGCGGTCTGTGAGTTGAACTGCTGCTAGCCCCAGTTGCTCTCCCCTTTTTGCTTTATTTTTCTCCAAAACCAAATGTTTCTTGCAAAACAATCATGAAATCCAAGTGTAATATTGTTCCAAGAGAAGAAAAATTAATCATAAAAGATAAATAAAAAATAAATCTTCACAAATCAATCATTCTTGCATGATTAACCTTAACAAAAAGGAGATCACAATTACATCGAAGAAATTCGGATGATCAAAATCAAGTTTATTTAACTTCGTTTTCACAGCGTACTCCTTTTTTCACGATTTATTCTAAACATTCCTCCTGTCTCCGGAATCACAATCCGTGATTCCACCTGTTCTTGTCTCTGCATGTATTGGTCTCCAACATTGTCTCACCTTAAACCACATCTCCGGAGCCAAATGGACTTGTGCGCCTCGTCCCTTGTCAGGTGGTTTTGGGAACTCTTTGGAGTGAAGAGGGTTTAGATTATGTTTCTTTAACCCCTTCTTCACTCTCTTCAAGTTAGTACTAGAGACATTCGGATATACAACATTGTTCTTGTTCAAAATAATAGAAACTTGCTTAGATGCCTTACTCATTCCATTATCAACTTTAATTAAGTTAATCATGTGGCAATGCTCAAACTCATTGTGAGGCTCATACAAAATTTCAATTATAGTGACACCATGGCAAGACATTTTATCTTTTGGAAGCTCTTTATCCTTGTAGGTCTCATAACCTAATTTTTCTCCATCAAACTCTACTGTCAATGTACTGCTATGCACGTCGATCTTAGTTCTCGCCGTTTTTAGAAATGTCTCTCTAACAAGATATGGGACTCATTCTCATCATGCGACATATTGAAAAATATAAAAATTAGCAGGAATAACTAGTTTATTCACTTTAACCAACACAACTCGCACTAATCCCTTTAGAATCGCTTAGGAATGATCGGCTAGTTGTATGATCACCCTAGTTTCATGCAAAGTTCCTAAGTTTACAGTCTTGTATAGAGAGTAGGGAATTACATTAATAGAGGCTCCCAGGTCTATCATTGCCTTTTCAAAAAAAAATCCACCTATGACACAAGGGATAGTGAACATGTCGAGATCATTGCATTTATGAGGTAGTTTCTTTTGAAAAAACTAACACTTGTCCGCCAATTTTAATTTTTCCAACATTTTTCAGTGCTTTAGTTCTCTTGGGGTGAATAACTCTTTTTTGAATTTAGAAAACCTAGCCACTTGATTACTAGCATCAAAAAGGGAAATGTTTACAGCACATTTGCGGAAAACCTCAAAAAGGGCTTTATTCTCATCCTTGTGATTTTTGCCCTGCAATGCATCAGAAAAGGTGGTGGTGGAATGAATTTCTTGATTTCTCGCTTCTCCGGTGGTTGAGTGGCCACCTCCTCTACCTCTTTGTCCATCACTACAAGCTCATCTTCCATCTCCTTCTCTATCTTCATATCTTGGGTTCTTTGGTTTCTTTCCTACTTCTCAAGGTGATTGAGCTTACACTTTGCCTCGGGTTCAATTCCGATTGTGAGGGAAGTTTGTTGGAATCCCTAGACTCCAACTTGGCCATGGAAAATGCTATTTGACTAACTTGGATTTTCAAACTCTTGAATCTCGCGGAAGATCGGTCCTCCATGTTTGTGGTTATAGATGTGGTTCGGTCCTCCAAGTTAGTGACCATATTTTTTTATAGCATGCACAAGATCCTTATCCTCCAACCTTGGCTTTGCTTCTCGAGGGTTAGATGACCCCCCATTTCTTGCATAGGTTTGTTGTGGCACCCAATTGTGCCCTTGAATTCCTTGGTATTGAGGTTGTCCCCCTTTTCGATTCGGTTGATACACACCTTGGGGACTTGATTTCCTGGCTTGATCATCTCTCCATCAAAAGTTTGGATGGTCTCTCCACCCGGGATTGTAGGTCTTGGAGTATAGGTCATACCTTTTCTCATTGCCTTGTCCTCTTTGGAAACCTAGATAGCCTCTATTCCCTTGGAAACCTTGGTCTTATCCTCCTTGATAATCCACGGCTTTAGCCTCCTCAAACTATTCATCTTAGATTTAAGGGCATGCATCGCTGGAATATTCCAGCGAACACACCCCACAAGCTTTGACTTGATACACCCTCCCCTTCATTAGCTTCTTCATCATGGAAGCTAAGGCTTAAACTTGCTCCTCAAGTTTAGGGTTTTTTAGATTTAGAGACTCTTGCACCCTTTCCCTCTTTCTCATACCGAAATGTCTCGTCCCATTAGCCATGTCTTCAAACAAAGCCATAGAGTCTTATAGGCTTTTGTTGGCAATCGACCCATTACAAGCGACATTGACCATCCTCATATCTTCAATGGACAAACTATTGAAGAAATAATATACAAGATCTCCTTCCTTGTACGGGTGGTAGGGGCAACTAGCTAGGAACCTCTTGAACCTCACCCAATATTTACATAAAGATTCACCGGAATATAGGGAGATGTTGCTTAGCACTTTCTTCAAACCCGCCGACTTAGATGCTAAAAATAATTTATCCAAGAACATCCGCTTCATGTCCATCCATGAAATTATACTTCCCAGGGGAATATAGTATAACCAATCTTTGACATCATCCTTCAAAGAGAAAGGAAATGCTCTTAGATTGAAATTGTCCTCTGAAACTCTGGTTGGATTCATATTTATGCTCACAAGGTGGAACTTGGATAAGTGCTTGTTCGCATCCTCCCCACTCATCCTATGGAAAGATGGTAGACAATGAATTATCCCGGAATTGAGCTCACAAATGACATTTTCCGGAAGAGGGGGAAAGATGATGCAAAGTAGTTGACTCTCTAGGTTAGGAGCCATGAGCTCCCTCAAGGTTCTAGTATCATCTGTCATAGTTGGTGTAACTATTTCGGGTGGTTTTCGAGTACCTTGGTTAGAAAAACGAGCTAGTCTCCTTGCCTTTTGGAGTGTACCCAAAAGATTTGGATCGAAGTGCAAGGGTTCTTGTCTATTGGTACAAGTATCGACCATAAACCAAGAACCTAAGAAATACAACCTTATACCAAGTAACAATAACAAAAGAAAGAAAACATCAACAACACACAAAGAAAAAAAATACAAAAACACACAAAGAACTACACTAAAACTTTAATAAAATATGTCTTTTCTGTAGCAGCGGTGCCAAAATTTTGGAGGCCATCATCGTGCTTCTCAAAGATAGTATTTATAAGCCCTAATTGCGGCTAACTACTAGAAAGTATCTAGTGGCAAGTCAGGGCATCCACGAGGAAAATGAGGTTTTATCAAGTATGTAGTTAAAAAGGCACACGAAGATGTTATTCTAAGTGTGTGGTAACAAAGTTGGGGGGTTTTAATTTTTTAAACACTATGACTACTTTAAAACTAGATTAACTAACAATTAGAAATAACTATGTAAATACAATCACAACTAGCACGGAGATATGCAACTAATATGATAACGAGTCTTGGACGCAAATGGTTTACATTTCTAGTCATCATTTGATCATCAATTAACTATCCTATTTTATGCATTAACCACATATTGTGGAGAACTTATCAACACATTTCGAGTGAAGATATTTCTTGCCTCTCCTCGGTTATAGTTAGAGTGAGAGATCGGCGCCACACAATAACCCTTACGGGTCACCCTAGACAATCGGCATGATAGACTTCCCAAAGAATAGCAATAGACATGGAGACCCAATAAAACTTACACAATATCCTACAAGTGAGAAATATTGGGATAGCACAAATACATCTACTAATAACGGCTACGGGGATATGCCTTCATGTTAATCGTTATTAGTGATCCACTTTGATAATTAGTCAAAATCATTCAAATTCATCTTAAATCTAACCAATTTCATCAATCAATAATCATAATTAGTTATCACACCTAATTATAATCCAACATCAATCACATCGACAAAAAGTCAAAGTCATTCTGTTTTGACCAAAAACCTAGTATATAATTAACTCACAATCATCAACTAGTTGATCACACAACATATACTTGATAATCAAAGCACAAAATAGGATAAATCAAACTTCACAAATTCGTACTAGAAATGCTTACCAATTGATCTCAAGAATATATTTAGCCTAGATTAGCTAAACTCGTAATAAAAGAACAAAAATTCATGGTAAATATAGGAGAAAATATGAAGAATTAAATGTTATCTAGGGTTTTGAAAGGGAAAAATCAGGTAAGAGGAAGATTAAATGAAGAGAGAGAGAGAGAGAGAAGCTAAAAAGTGAAGAAGATAAATGTTGGTAAATCCTTCAGCTGTGGTAGTGCCCAATCTTCCCAACATCTCATTTCACGTTTTTGTCTTCGTAGGCCACGGTATATGTCGCAGCCCGCAAAGGTGCTTCTGCCATCTTCTTATTTCCATCGCTATGGGTGAACCTCTGATCTGTTCTCTGATCCGTTTTGAGAGTTCTTGTAGTTCTTTTCATAGTACACGTGAAGAAAAATCCAACGATGCTATCCATGGACACCAATTATTCTTGGATCCTTCTCAGAACTTGGCTCCAAAAACCCAGACCATTCTTCCTCCGCTACTTTTCCTTCCTTCTTCAATCTATCTTAAACCCCTTTGTAAGTGGCCTTTAATCTTCTGCCATCCTTGCAAATGGCTTTCACTAAGCTACTCCAAAGTGTTTATGAGTAATATACCAATTAAGCTCACAAAAAGGAATCTATATGCTCGTAATAGACTCAAACTTGATTACAAAATGAAGGATTCAGATACAAAAATGGAAGACGGTTATCCAAATCCCTTATTATGTAAACCTACCTAAATGTTGAAACTTCTAACAAAGAGATAATAAAAGATATATTAAATGTTTCGGAAAATACACATATTTGACGTCTCATCATGAAGGAAACACAGAGGTTAGTGTGAATCATTCTTGTTTCCTTCAATGTTCAAAATGGTGGGCTATTGCATTTGTGATTGATTTTATGCTTATTTATGCTCAATTTATAATGCAGGCTTAAAGATCATAATATGACTGCTAAAGGGGCACATCAATATTTTGTGCTTGAAGCTCAAGATATAGCACTATCTCAAGAAATAACACTAGCTCAAGATTTAGCTCTCTTTGTTAAAAGCACTTTTTTTTATATCAGTGTAAATTGATACGAGTTAGTTTTACCTATTTTAGTTGAATATTAGCGTTGAGTTCATTGAATTCAATTAATGATTTATTCTATATTTAAGCATTTTTTGTGTTAAAATAAATATTTTGATTTCTATTTTTTATCGATAACCTATTTATTAGCACCGGTACAAACGAGCATAGACACTGGTTTTTTGACCCTTTGAAATACCGGTGACTAAGTAGGAGGAGTGCTGAAATGTAGATTTGTAGCACCGGTTGTGTATACGGTACTGGAATATAGATTCCACAATCGGTATACACTACTGCTGCCTATGTAACTACATTCTAGCACCGACCTACTTAGGCACTGGTATCTCAAGGGGTTGAAATACCAATGCCTATGTGGTAAAATACTGGTGTCTATGTACCCCCTCTTTAGTAATGGGCAAAGAAGAGACAACCCAGGACTACTGAGCTCTAGCATGGAGCATGGAGCTGCAAAAAAAGTCTCGAAACAAGACATTTGGCTGTCATTGGCGGGAGTTGCGATGCATATCCATGGGTAGCTTGGCCAGAGAAGATGAGCTTAAGGAGAGCTTAATAGTCTCAGTAGGTGAAGCACAAACCGGAGGGTCCATTGACCCGCCTGAGTTTGAGCTTGGAGACTCCATGGATGAAGGCTTTCGCAAAGAGCTCCCCTTTTCTGCTAAGAGAGAGAGAGAGAGAGAGAGAGTTGTGAGCTCCTCTCGTCTGTCGAGGAGGAACATCGAGAGCTCCCCCTGTCACTAGAGATGGATTCTAGAAGATTAAAAGTGGTTGAGTGAGGTAGCGGGACTAGTTGAAGCGATGAAGACCTGGCCGGAGGCAATGAAGATACGGCCTCGAAGAGAAAGATGTCTTTGTAGGACACTACATCCCAAGAGAAGAAAAAAATTTGGGATTCAAGATCATATAAGCTCCAACCATGTTTACCACTCGGATAACCCAGAAAAACATACTTACGACCACGAGCAGAAAACTTTTAACTGGGTCGAGGAAGAATTGGAGTACAGCATAAACATCCAAACACATGAATTTTTTATAGTTTGGATCCTTTCACAACATAAAATCAAACGGGGTCTTGGTGTAGGAGTGTGATTAATGATAAAATACACAGTATGAACACATTTTCCCCAAACTCCACATGAAGAGATGCCTGGAACCGTAAAGCACAAGCCACACTTACATGGTCACGCTGATTGCATTCCACTCGGCCATTTTTTAGGCATAGGTCTCATAACAATACCATGAGAAGCAAAATAATATTTTAGGCCAAGAATTATTTTTACCATGGTCCGATCAAAACCAAAGAACTAGGAAATTAAACCGTTTGATAGTTAAGGTGCATAATTCTTTAATTTTTGATAGAACATCTGACTTGTATTTGAGCAAGTAAACCTATGCAGCTCAAGAGTAATAATCTATAAGTGTAACAACGTATGAAGCACCACAGAATGCAGGAGTACGATACAGACCCTACATGTCATAATGCACAAGTTCAAACAAATGTTTGAATTTATTATAAATCAATGGAAAAACAACTCTAGTCTGTTTTGATTTGAAGCAAACATCACAAGAAACGTTTCCAGAAAGTGAACCAAAAAAACTGATTAAGATGACAAAACTGCAAATGAAGGGTGCCCCAGTTGTCGATGCCATAGGTTTCCCAAGGTCGCCATCTCAAACTTGGATGCATGATGCACTAGAGCTGCTGCCGTGAAGTGCCGCAGCCAGTAAACCCCACTACGTTGCTCCCCTACACCAATCACTTTCTTCATAACATTTTCTTGAAATACACATAATTTATCTGTTAAGAAAGCAAAGCATCGAGCATGGTCTAGCTACCTTGCAAATGAGAGAAGATTTCATTATGAGGAAGGAAAAAATAATAAAATGATCGATCCTGGATAGAGGTGTCAATTCGGTTATTCGGGTCAGGTTCGAGTGTGGGTCAAACTGGTTTGGGTTAAAATGGGTTGAAGTTTGTTGGTCGGATCGGGTCGGGTCGGGTCGAAACGAGTTTGGATCAAAATGGGTCAAAGTCTGTTGGTCGGGTCGGGTAGAAACTGGTCGGGTTGAAACGAGTCAAAATCTGTTCATCGGGCCGAGTCGAATTGGGTCGGGTTGGGTCGGGTTGGAAAGTGTCAAAGTTTGTTTGTCGGGTCGGGTCGGATCAGAAAGAAAGCTAGTATAGGAAAGAAGGTAGAATAGGAAAGAAGCTATGATAGGAAAGAAAAAGGTTTTGAAAAATGAGTTACGGTATCAGCTACTCTTGAACATGTACAAACATTTTCTAACATTTCACAAAAAAATCATTTATTTAATATATTTATATTTAGGCAAGAAAAACAAAAATCATGTATTTTGAAGCAATGGATTATGGGGTAACACAATTTTGACCCACAATGTAATTTTCCAATATTGTGTAGAAGTAATCAGTGTTGACTTTTGAGACTCTTCCGTTCACTCATATATGCCCAACTGCAAAGTTCCAAATATTTTGAACTAAATAAATTACTACGCATTGGGTCAAAATTAGATTGATTATGGATCAATCTAATTGTCGATTATATCCCTAATTGATTATGGATCGAGTTATGTATGTTATTTCTCGGGTTGAATCACTTACAAGTTGATTATATGTTAGGTTGAATTGGGTTCAAGTTGAAACGTATTCCAATTGAATCATGTTTGGGTCGGAATAAGATTTCAAGTTGATTCGGTCATATTGGGTTATAGTCCAGATTATTAGGTCATAATCGAGTTTCAGATTGAGTTCGGGTCGAGTCGGGTTCGGGTTTGGACCCAGATTATCAGGTCAGAATCGAGTTTCGGGTCGAATCAGGTTTGAGTTTGGACCCAAATTATCATATCAGAATCGAGTTTCGGGTTGAGTTCGGGTCAAGTCGGGTTCAAGTTCGGATCAACATTTTACGGGTCAAGATCATGTTCGAGTTAAGTTTGATCAAATCGGTCCGGTTGGGTCAGAAATTCGGATTCGAGATTGAGAGCTTACTCCCAATTACCATCCTATTGAAAACGGACCTCAATTATAGTTTATGTTTTCAAAAAAAAAAGAAAAGTTTATGTTATTTAAAAATTAAAATTGTACTGAAAATTAATTATGGCGTCATCACTTGTGTCATCTTGTCCGTGAATTACTGATTCATTAATAGATCAGAGCCATAACAGTCAACGGTCAACAAACGAGGCATTCTCAATAATGTTATGGATTCCCCCATAGGTGACTCCCTTATAAATTAATACCAGAGCTCACGGCTTATTACATCGAAACCACACACTTACACACTCCCATTTCCAAAACACCCAAATTCATCCCGATCCACCATGGCCGGAAAATCTCCAGAAGAAGAGCACCCTGTCAAAGCTTACGGATACGCTGCTCTTGACCAATCTGGCCATCTCACCCCTTTCAAGTTCTCCCGGAGGTACTCTGTGTGTTTTTTAAGTTTAATTTTGCATGTGCACCCGTTATTTTTTCGCCCTGATCCGTTGCTCTTGGTGTTCGATTTCTTGCACGATGATACGTTAACAAGTTCATGTAACTGATGCCCTCGTTCGAGATG
>JAULKM010003058.1:0-15286 GCA_032355605.1 Rubia tinctorum | reverse complement strand
AAAAGGTCTTTGTTGCAATATTAAAGTTTTATTATACAACGTGTAGTAGTTATAAATTTTATAACCCGGTTCATGCAGCCCAAAAAATTTATCTTCATTTCTTCTCATTTACACTTTAAATCTTGGTCGTTACATGAATTATGGAAAGATCGTCTTTCAAGAGACGCACTCTTAGATTTGATATATATGTCCCCAAAATATAGCATATCAAGCAACGAAGGGGAAACCCAAGGGTTGAGCCAACTCTGATCCAAACTCGGAAGCACGCAACAAGGATGTGTTTCACTCGATCACCACGACTACAATGGTCACGGCGTGGTTCGCTTAGTCACCAGGATAGTCAAGACCACCACAATTCGGAAAACATGTGCAGTGTTGGAGAAGTCTATAAATAAGAGAAACAAGGTTTACACTTAAAAAGTTAAAAGTGACGATTATTATATTGTGAAACAAAGTACCAACACAAGCATAAAAGTTTTTACCCCGGATCAATCCAAGGACTTGTTGCAGGAACCAAGAAGTGAAGAAACTTGCAAGTACTTGTTTTTTATCACTTCACTTTTAAAAATAATAACAAGGTTAATGTTAATGGTTGGATTGGTAAGAAACAATTACACTGAGTTGATCATGTTACAACACGAGGCGAGATATACTTATTGCATATCATAAAGCGTTGTGTCTATTTGAAGAACTACATTTGGATCAAATTGGTATAACAACTTTGACTTCTATTGCACATCCCATTTTGGATTGATTTGAACCGACTTAGAAGCCAGCTCAATCCAAACATATATTGATTTAAAGCAACGGCATGAAAAGGAGATCGGATATCTTTTACTAATGAGTTGCTCTACTCGCTAAAGTAGCATCAATGGTAAAATTCTAAATTTTAACTATTTATATCTAAATTCGTTGTAACAAGTATTTTTTATATGAAAATTAATAATAATACTGTCATAACATGCGTGGTAAATAACCACTCACTGTTTTTTTATTAAGTTTTTTTATATGGCTAAATAGCAAAAAGGAAATGTAGCTCTAAACTTTCCAATATCAACAAACTGATGTACAGAAAAGCGTTTATAAAATTAAACAAATAATATAAACAATCAATCTACTTGTTGATCAACCAATTAATGAGACAGTATCCAACATTTCTTATGAAATTATTTGTATTTTTTCATATAATATCTCATTTGTACAAAACCATTTTCTATTCATCATTCTTTAAAGAAAGAAAACGTCTTTATAACATTATTGTTTCGAAAAGAATCCGGTACGGGCCGATAAGTCACAATCGGAGCACAAACGGGCCCAATAAACGGTAATTTCTCTTTGTATTATATGTTGTCACAATAGTCAATTGGGTTGTCTAATCCAGTCCAACCTACTCAGTTGTCGGCCAAAGTGGATAATTTTGTCTTTTGAATTAATGGTCCTCAATCCACCAGGCCCACCCAAAGAACACGGTCCAAAACTGAACAGAACTCAGGTTGATTAGATAGTTTGCAGGACACCATAAGATTTGTAGACATCAATGAGCTTTCCACGTGTCACTACACCATCGGTTCATCACTGATTGACATATTTGTAATCTTGTTTTACCTCTGCAGCAATGGAGAAAAGGTAAAAAAAATTAAAGGGTATATACCAATATAATCCTACATATTTAAGTAAATATCAATATAACCCCCAGATAATATTTAGTGCAAAAATAACCCTAACAAGTTTATGAAAGTGTCAATATAACCCCGAGATACTATTTCATGGGTTGACTAGCATTGACCATGCTCAAAAAGATTAAATTGCCCCTTGACCTAAAATCTAAATGTGTTTAGAGAGTTTTCCCCTTGTGCCACTACCACCTACTCTACCCCCGCCACAACCACCCCCCTCCACAGGCCACCATCGCCAGCCCAGTCCTCGTCATTCCCGCTCCCGCCCCACCAGCTCAGCCCTCGCCACTCCCACCCCGCCAGCATTGCCTTCACCTTATCGTTTTAGACCTTCTCTCGTCGGATTTCCCCCACACACATGTTTCTTTCACCTAATTGATTTCGACCTTCTCTCGCCGGATTTAGCAATTTCCTCAATCGGCTGAATTCACTCAATTAAACATAGACGCAAAAATGGCTGAACAATGATCAAGACTGAGGCTCGCCGGGAGCTGGTGGTGTCGGATCTCAGACGTGGGGCTTAAATGGAGGGGATGTAACGATGTTCGAGCAATGATCATGGCTGAGGCTCGCCGTAAGGTGGTAGTGATGAGGCTCAGACAGAGGGCTTAGATGGAGGGTTCCCAACGGTGGCAAGGCGGAGGTTACCAGCGGCGACGATATAGAGGGCTTAGATGGAGGGTTCCCAGCGGCGGAAGGATGGAGGATTACCAGCGGCAGAAATATGGATGGATCCTAGCGGTGGTAAGATGGAGGGTTTCCAACGGCGGCAAGACAGATGGATTACCAGCGGGTGGAAGGGTTACCAGTGGGGATTCAATGAAGGAGAAACAAATGTGGGAGAGAAGGAAAAAGAAAATAAAATTAAGGGTATAAAATGTAGTTTCTTTTTTTCATTTTTAAAATTCTTCAGAAGGGTAAAATAGTTTTTTTACCAATTTCCGGCCAAAATATGTTGAAATGGGTAAAATTGCACTTAAATTAACTCTCTAGGGTTATATTTGCACTTTCAATTATCAAAATGTTATATTGACACTTAAGTCAACTAGATAGGGTTATAAAAACACTTTTCTCAAAGATAAAATAAATAATGCACTCTTTATTTTTGTTTTTCTACTTCCTCCGTCATAGGAGAATCTGCACACTTTTTTCTGAGCATCTCATACAAATCTGCACACTTTTCACTTTTTAAAAAATCAACTTTCTAAAAGACATAATTACCCTCACGGATTTAAAATTTTACATAAACTCAACCCATTCCCACAAACCCTTACTCCTCAACCCTAGATTTCCAAATCCAAAACTCACCCTTTTTCCGCCTCCTTCCCTCCGCAGACTTTTCCTCTCCGCCGCCTCCCCTCGCCACCGCCTCTCCCCCCATTTCTCATCGCCTCTACCACCGCCCCTACCTCATCCCCTATTTCTTCCTCCTCCCCTCCTCCCCTCCCATTGTCTCCGCCACCATCCCTTCCCTTAGCCTCCACTTCCTCTCGCCTCCCCCACCGCCCCTCCTTCCGCCTTTGCTTCCCCTCGTCTCTGCCACCACCCCTGGCTCTGCCTCGTCTGCCTCCCCTCGCCTCCGCCTCCTCTCTTCCCTCTCCCCCTTCTTCCAGATCCAGCATCTCTGCTTCTTCCAGAGCCACCACCATCAATATTTCACTCTCCACCTCTCACGCCACCACCTATCTCCATCATGACCCACCCTCTGATGCCACCACCATTGACGTCACCCCACTCCACTCCCCTCACCTCACCACCCTCGATTCAACGGCATGCCAGAAATCATCTCTCGCCCTCAAGTCAGCGGTCGACAAAGAGAAGAGGTGGTATGAGAGAGGAGAAGGGGTGAGGCGGAGAAAGGCGTGGAGAGGGGGTAGCAGAGAAGGATTAGATGTGAGGCGATGAGGCGAGGAGAAGAGATAGAGAGAGGGGGCGATGGCGGATCTGGTAAGAGAGACCGAGGAGAACGCGGGAATTAGGTGAAGAATACTGATCCTTTTTGGTCTTTTCACGTGGGGCAAATCTGAAGAGAGATTTTCCCTCTTTGTAAATTTCCCTAGAAAGGAGGTAGTACGTGAAGAGTTGTGAACTTTGAGCTTGTGATTAACATCATTGGGAATTGAAATCAAATTACTCCTCTAATTTCATAACCTCGTTACTCTTTAGTGAGTTGAGGATATTGTGTTTATAATCTAGAAAATAAAATAAATACTAAATAAAATTTATAAAAAACTTATAAAAAAGTGTGTTATTATTTTTTAAAAAACTTCTCAAATAGGAAAATAACAATGTTTATTCGTCTTTTGACTTCTATTATTCCCTCCAAGCTGAGGGAGTATGTTGGTAGTTTAGATATTTCAAATGATGAAGTAAACTTTGTTGTCTTAGATTTAGGAAAATATACAAATATAAACTCATATACTTGAGAAAGTGCAGATATAACTCTGAAATAATTTTAAGTGCAAAAACAACTCTAACTACTTTACACAAGTGCAAATATAACTCTAAAGACTATATTCTGGCATTGATTACCGGAAATGACCAAAATGTCGTTTCAGCCTAATTCAAAATTTTGAAAGACACAAAAATGCCCTTTCCCTGCTACTGTTTTGCCACCATTGTCACCCCCACCATTGCCAGGTTGTCGCCATCCCTCTCCCCATTCACCGTCAGCCACCCCTACCTTCCACCCCTATCCAGCCCTGACACCCCCCACCTTACACCACTAGCTCTACTACATTCACATTAAAAAACCACCACCCCTCCCGGAAATGCCCTACTACCACCCCTCCAGCTCCTCCCGCCGTCCTGTCCCGTCGATCGACCACCGGTGTCGTCAGCCCAAAAAACCCTAGCGTCATCTACTTCTCCTCCCCCGCCCAGCAAAACCCTAGCGTCGGCGCCACTATTGCAAAGATCGGGAATTCACCCTTCCGTCCTTATCAGCGTCGATGGACTGGATCATGATGCAATCCCTTAATGGAGCATCGCTCGCCGAGGCGAGTCAAGATCTGGTGGAGCTCGGGGCGATGATGAAGTTGTTGTGGCCCTGATCGTATA
Organism: Rubia tinctorum; assembly: GCA_032355605.1. Taxonomy (NCBI): domain Eukaryota; kingdom Viridiplantae; phylum Streptophyta; class Magnoliopsida; order Gentianales; family Rubiaceae; genus Rubia; species Rubia tinctorum. The sequence continues at coordinate 10,550 of JAULKM010003058.1, read as the reverse complement.
GGTCGAATGTGTCGCAATGTCCACTTCCGTCATCGTCAGCGTGATCTCCTTCGCCGCCGTCTCCGTCCCCAACGCTTTCATCACTCCGACGAGCTCCTCTAACAAGATCTTGCCAACGAGTTTTAGTTTAAATCGTAAAAACAAACACAACAGAAGCAAGGGTTTCTAGTTTTGTGTTTTTATTTTTTACAGAGGGGTAAATTTATATTTTTAACATAATTTAGCCTCAAACTGTCGGAAAAGATTATATTTACACATAAACTAACTATCTAGGGTTATATTTGCACTTTCAATTATCATGGTGCACTTTCGTGAATTATGTAGGGCTATATATGCACTTCGCTCCTTAGATTTATAAATATTTGGTAAATGACTGTTGTCTTTTTTATCTAAGTGATTGTTGTTCAGTGAATTACACACTCCCTCCATTTCTTCATTAGTGTCACCATAGGTATATTGAACGAATGATTTTCCGTAATGATTATTATTGATCATGAAGAGAATAAATAAAGTATACAAAACATAAAGGTAGAATAGTCCTAATATAATTCTAAACTAGTCAACAAGATAAAATCAAATCCAATCATCTAACTGATTTATTCTGACATCCCCCTCAAGCAAAGCGTCGGATGCTCGCCGACGCACAGCTTGGACCTGAAGAATTTGAATAACAGACGAGACAACCCCTTGGTGAAGATGTCCGCTATCTGAAGAGAAGTGGGTACGTGCACAACTCGAAGCTTTCCGGAGGCCACCAACTCCTGACCAAAGTGATAGTCGATATCGATGTGTTTCGCCCGCTTGTGAGCCACTGGATTCTAAGCCAAGAAGATAGCGCTATTGTTATCACATAACAGCAACGGAGGGCCAGACAGAGGAACTCAAAGATCACGAAGCAGGTGAGTGAGTCAAACAACCTCTGAAGCAGTGTTGGCTAGAGCTCGGTACTCACACTCAGTGTTGGAACGAGAAACCGTGGGCTATTTCTTGGCACTTCAGGAAACAAGATTCCCACCAAGAAAGACAGCATATCCATAAGTAGATCTACGAGTCTCCAGACAGCGAGCCCAGTCAGCATCAGAATACCCCAATTCCTCCGGAGAACTAGCAGAACAAAATGTTAGACCGAAATAAAGAGTACCTCGAACACAATGCAGAATTCGCATAACTGCCGCAAAATTATCATCTCTGGGGTCCTGAATGAAAATTGGTATATATGGGTACCCGACCTAATAACCTCATATGGTGATCGTCCGCCAAGAACAGGGATTGATGGTATAAGTGGCTACAACAAAGGCATCGGGCCAGTGAGAGAGAGGGACATGAGAGTGATACAGCATAGACAAACCCATCTCAGCAATGTGGCGGTTCTTGTACTCAGCCTGACTGTTCTGCACCAGAGTTTATGGGCAAGAAATCTTATGATAAATGTCATTTGTCTGAAAATGAGAGCTTAACCGACCATTTACGAACTCAGTCCCTCCATCACTCTGAAGCACCTTAATTGTGGACGAGAACTGGTTCTCCACAAAAGCCTCAAACTGGCGATAAACATCCCATAAATCAGACTTGCGGCGCATTGGATAAAACCATGAGAGTCGGGAATAATCATCAATGAAAATGGCATAGTAAGCGAACCATCATCAGATAAAATAGGAGAAGGCCTCCATAAATCACAATGAACCAGATCAACTACCCTAGCAACACGTTTATCATTTGTATGAAAAGATAAACGTTTCCCTTTAGCCTTTTCACGGGCTTCACAAAGGGTAGGTTTAGGCAAAATCGATGAGACAACTAAGGATCCAGAAGCACGCAAACCATAAATAACGGAATGCAGAACATGACAAAGTCGAGCATGCCATATTTCAAAAGACGCACGCGACTTATTAGACTCCAAAGTAGACGGTAAAGCAAATTCACCATAGTCTAAGACAAAGACTATCCTTAATATGACCATGACCCAAGGTTTCTCTAGTGATTTTATGCCGAATAACAAATGAACGGTCATCAAAGCAGACAACAACATTTAAATCCTGAGTCATTTTGCTAATGGAAATAATTTTTTTAGTGATATCGGACTCAATAAACACATCATAAATAGACAAAGATTTAGAAAGCCAAGAATCACCTACATGTGTAATAGGGAGTTTAACACCATTACCAACAGAGACATGAGGAAAACCATCATAGAGTGTCACGCGATCAACAGCAGTTGGAGATGATGCCATGTGTTTTGTGGCACCAGAATCCAAAATCAACTTGAACTCATCGTGTTTTCGTTGAAATATCACACCTTCGAGAACCAAAATGAGCCACATCACCAAAGCAAAGGAAAAAATCAGTTGGAAGCTAAAAATGGGCCGGTAAACCGCCAGGCGCATGTATCCATGCATTGAAAAATGGAGCACGTGTGCTGAACGCACTGAGCGCATGTTTCTCACGTGCGGAGAGGAATGCGCTCATGTATCTCACGCGTGCGTGTTGAAATGTGCGGTTCAGGCCTGAAGCGTGTGGATCTCACGCGCCGAAGAAACTTCTGGATGAGAACGCTGCTTAAATGGCCGGAGACGAGGCAAACAATTGCTGACGAAGACGAAGCCGCTACCGGGACGTTTGGATGCCGAGAAATGACCGTTGGAACTCGAGACGGCCAGCGCTGATAGCCACGGTGATTGGTCCCTTGACCGGCGGTGATGAAGACGAATTCGACAAGAGAATTTCTGCAGAATGACGGCTTTTGTTGAAGGTAGACGGACTCCGAAGAAGAAGGCCGCTGGATGAAAGAGAACGGCTAGATAAGGTGAACACCCGAGAATCTGAACGCCGAAAAAGAACGTCAGAGGCTGCCGGAGATTGGCCAGAAGTTGGCCGGATTTTGACCAGAAGTCGTCGGAACGATGGTAATTGTGTCGCTGTAAAGGAGAAGGGGGAGGCAATAGAATTTTTGTAAAAAAATTAGGGGTTTAAGATCAGAACTCGCTCTGATACCATGAAATAAAGATTTCCCGTGATAATCATTATTGATCAAGAAGAGGATAAATAGAGAATACAAAGCATAAAGGTAGACTATTCCTAATATAACTCTAGTCTAGTCAACAATATAAAATGAAATCTAATAATCTAACTGATTTATTCTGACAGCCGCATATTTGTGTTAAGAGGATGATTCTGGAAAAAGTGAAGCCCACCCTTGATGAATGCATTGGAGAATTAGTTGGAGACATGGGAGATCTGTACAGTGGCGTGAAAGTTGGGGATTTGGGATGTTCTTCAGGGCCGATTGCGTTTTTTACCGCCAAAAACATAATACAAAGCTATGATAAACACCACCAAATGAATATAAATCATTGCGAAATCTCCATCATCCAGTATTTTATGAATGATGATATGGTGTCCAATGACTTTAATCTTTTGTTCAAAGGGTTGCCTGAATTTTATGACAAAATGGCAAAGGAAAACGGCAGGAAGAATGGCGGATGCATCATCGCCGCCGAGCCTGGAACCTTTTACGACAAGTTGTTCCGGGATCGTTCCATGCATTTCTTCCACTCTTCTTCTAGCCTCCACTGGTTATCTCAGGTTTTAAAAATAAATTGGTTATTAATTTTCTATTTTCAATCACTTGGCTTTTTTAAATATAAATTAAAAGAATATGAAGATGTGAAATTAAGAAACATTAATTTTCAAGTGAAATTAAGAAACATTAATTTTCAAGGGAAATTAAGCATTTTAAAGATATAATATTGTTTCAGGAGGCAGGCATTTCCATGACCAAACGGAGCATTCACTGCTCAAGAACAAGTCCTCCGGTTGTGCACGAAGCATACGTGGATCAATTTAGGCATGATTTTAGCATCTTTCTGAGGATGCGCTCCAGAGAACTAGTGTCACAGGGACATCTGCTTCTCACATTCCTATGCGAAGAAAGCGAGGAAGATGACGGCCAAATATACCCAGGTATGATGGCTTCGGCTTCAAGAGTGATATGGTAACAGAGGTAATTAACTGAATACGAAATAAGGAGCACTCTTTCTTTCGTTTTGGCGGCTTTAACTAAAGACATTGGTTGATTGTTGATTAATTAATCAGGGATGCATAGCATAGAGGAAGAGAAGCTGGAGCATTTCAATTCACACATGTAGGGCTAGGTACTAGGTACGTAGCGACGTATTTTGGGCCAGTTTTGGCTGCCCATTTTGGAGAGGCGATTATGGATGATTTGTTCCATCGATATGAAGATAGGTATGTGGATATTGTTCTGCACAATGGGCAACCCCTCTGCTTGAATAAGGCGGTCATTTCACTAAAGAAGGCAGAGGTGTTGGCAAAATCCAACTCTTGAACAAAACAATGGGCAGACTAGATTTGTTATGTGGGTTAATTAGCACATTATTCATCGACTGGTTGTTTTTTTATTTTTGTCTCGTCATAATATTGTACTCCATTCATTCGTACCAATTATATTTGCACTGCAATTATTATCACGTTGTTCAAAAAATATTTTTAACCGTTAATATGTTTACTTATGTTTAATAACCACAAATAAAAAGTTCATATTTATAAACTACTTGTTACGACGAATTTAAGAATATCACATAGGATAGTATTATTATTCGATCATATCACTGTTCAAATATGTGGGCAAACTTTGATACAGAATAGTGTAAAAAAAGTGTGAGTGCAAATAGAGATAGGACAGAGGAGTATCCATTTTTTCTTGTGTCATAAAATGCACCATTACTTTTTTTTCCAAAAATTAATGTGGTTCAGCTCTATATAGTATTAATTTATACGTTTATGTATAGTATTAATTTTCAAATTTGATAAAATAAAATTGAGTACTTCATCTGTCCCAATAAAATCGACACGGAATCTTTTTTCAATCAAAATTGTTGAACTTTAACCACATATTTGAATATATATATATATATATATATATATATATATAATCATATCAGGGCCAATTAAGGCCCGGTTCAAGTGGCTCTACAACACAGGGTCCCAAATCTGTTGAGGCCCTAATATTTTACTTTTAATTATATAAAAAATAAATATTTTTAATTGTATTTTTTAATCTGAATTCATTATATTTACATATTTTATAATTCTTAACTCTTCCTTAATATTCCCATTTTCATTTATATTTTCTATTTTAAAAAAATTCAATAAACTCTCCTAAAATACTATATTTCTCGAATTTGACAACAACTTTAAGACACACAGTCTTGTTTTAGACAAGCTAACCGTTAGATTGAGTCATTTTATAGTTGATGTTACTAATGTGGTGATATGATGTTTGTTTTTGTGGGTTTGGTGGCTTTAATTTGAATGGGTCGAGTCGAACTTTCATTTTAAGTGACCCACTTTGTTTTTTTCCATTGTTTTGCATGCATGTTATTTAGTGTGCAATAGGGAAAATATGTAAATGGTGGGCTGGGGACTAAAGTGATTAATTCTTTGTCTTAGGGAAAATATATAGCTATAGGGTACAGTACCTGGGAGATTAGAGCCGCGGGAAGGAAGGGCAAAAATAGAGGACCTAGAACAACTCTTAGGGACAAACACTTTAAGCGAAAAACTTGAGAGAAACGAAGAATTCTTACTGGATTGTAATCTTTGTAATCTCGTTTGTTGATTCTAGTGGAACCATTCTTGCAGGATGTAGTGGAAACACCGAACCTAGGTAAAATCTCGTTGTTCTTGCGCTCTTTGATTTCTTTGATCTTTTCAATTTCTAGTAGACTCATCGTTGATTGCTTTCGCACATTATATATTAGTTTATTGTCGCAACACATTAGTATCAGAGCATTGTTTATGGAAACTTTGTGCTGTTTATTGTTTTCCCACAAGTTGTTTGATAAATTCTCTTGTAAACTTGTGCTTTTTTTATGGCGTCGACTTCCAAAGTTGATATTGAGAAGTTTGATGGGTCAAATAACTTTGGATTGTGGAAGGTGAAGATGCTAGAGGACCTAGTCAACATGGGGCTTGTCAAAGCTCTTTCGAGAGCAGATAAATTTCCCTCTACTTGGGATGAGTCGAAGAAGGAAGATGTATTACGAAGAGCTCACAATACATTGATCCTTAGCCTCGCCGATAAAGTGTTGAGGGAGGTGGTTCATTGCAAGTGGGGTGCGGAGGTGTGGTTAAAGCTAGAGTCTCTCTACATGACGAAGACATTATCACGACGTTTATTTCTCAAGGCGCGGTTTTTCACATTCAAAATGGAAAAAAGGCGAGCCTTGATGGAACATCTTGATGAGTTCAACAACTTGGTGGTAGATTTAGAAAACATTGGAGTTAAATATGATGACGAAGAAGCTTCATTCATTGTCTAAGTCGTACGAGTGCATTATTGATATCCTACAACATGGAAGGGATGATATCACCCTCGATGAGGTTGTAGGGGGGTTAAAGTCTAAGGATAAAAAAATATGAATGGATATTGAGTCTACTAGTGGGGATAACTTGGTGATGTACCAAGGGAGGTCTGGCAAGAAAGATTTCAAAGGCAAGAAGAAGTCACAGTAAAAATCTTGCAGCACTAGGAAGGAGTTCAAGTGCTATAGGTGCCATGAGGATGGTCATATGGCGAAGAATTTCCCGACGAGGAGAGATGGAGCAACGAAGAAGCAAGGTGGTGAAGTAGCGGAAACCCGAAGTGTGAACCATGGATACAAGAACTCCAAGGTCCTTGTAGTGTTGACCTCGTGCCCGGATAAAAGGTGGATTATGGACTCTAGTTGCTCATTCCACACGACACTGAATGAAGGTTGGTTGGAAAGCTATGAAAAGGAACCTTTGGGTGAGGTATTGCTCGGGAATAAAAAATCCTGTAAGGTGGCAAGGATTGGTTTGGTGAGAATCAGTACTCGTGATGGGATGAAGCGGATATTGACGAAGGTGAGAGATGAACCTGAATTGCGGAGGAAAATTATTTTGTTTGGTACATTTGACCAACATGGTTTTTTTTTGGCGCGAAGAATGTCTTGGTTGTAACTAAGGGTGCACTTGTGGTCATAACAGGCATTAGGGAACGTTTCCTTTATGTTCTTTAAGGGAGCATAGTGGTTAATGATGCGGTGGTTATTATAGAACCACGGGAGACTTCTTTGGTGAGCCTTTGGCACAGACGATTTGGTCATGTAAGAGAAACAGGGTTGAAGGAGTTGAGTAAGTAAGGGTTGTTTGGGGGAGAAAACTTAGCAACCTAGAGTTTTGCGAGAATTTCATTTATGGCAAGGCCACACAGGTGAAGTTTTCATGCTCCGTAGGGGTTACTCAGGATACGTTGAGTTATGTGCATTCAGATTTCTGTGGGTTGTCAAGGACGCCAACTCTAGGTAGAGGTAGGTATTTTATCTCATTCATTGATGATTGTGCTCGTAAGGTTTGGGTGTACATATTGAAATCCAAGGATGAAGCCTTTAGCGAGTTCAAGGAGTGAAACAAGATGGTTGAAGTCCAAATGGGGAGGAAGATCAGGAAGCTTCAGATGGGTAATGGTTTAGGGTTCTTGAGTGAAGAATTTCGCTAGTTTTCCAAGGATGAGGGGATGGTTAAGCATATAGCCCTCTGAGGAATCCACGACAAAATGGCCTTGCAGAGAGGATGAACCAGACACTTCTTGAGAAGGTGAGATTGATGTTGCTTGAAGCCTGTATTCCGAACAAAGTTTTTGGAGAAGCTGTTAAAACGGTGGCTTAATTGATCAATAGGTGTCCTTCAGTGGTTTTGGAGTGTAAAATATCGGAAGAAGTGTGGAGTGGTTCACTTCTAAAACTTAACAACTTATGCGTGTTTAAATGTGTGGTTTATATGCACCAATGTGAGGGCAATCTTGATGCTAGGGCGAAGAGGTGTATGCTTGTTGGATACCCTAAAGGTGTGAAGGGTTGGAAATTATGGTAAGGTGAAGGTGGAACTTCAAAGTGCATCAATATTCGGGATGTCATCTTTAGAGAGTATGAATACTACGTGACCGTAGCAACTTACTTATTAAAATTTTCACTTGCCTTTGTTATACATAGGTAGACATATTAACGGTTAAACATGTTTCTTGAACATCTTGATAATGATTGCTGTTCAAATAGAGCTGAGACAGAGGAAGTAACATTTACGTTCTAAATATCAAAATTTTAATGCAGAATTGTTATATTAGTTAGAGATATTGACGGTCAAACATGATCATTGAAAACCGTGAAAAAGTAAATATGTCATTACGCATGAGACGGAGGGAGTAGTAAATGCCACATGTCTACTTTTCATTGGTTGGACTATTTTCTTTTATAATTTAACCAAATACTTTCATGTATGAATTCTTTTACTTCTAATAATGCAAAATTTTAAATATATTATATTTATGATATTATTTTTTATGTTAAAAAAAATATAAATAGAATATAAATTTGTGATATTTCAATGCACAAACCAAAATTCTCTCCTTTCTCAACTCACAAATGTTATTCTCATTTTAGTAATACTAACTCATTTGCTTATTTTTTAAAATAAATTATTTAAAAATATAATTCCCTCCTATGGATCAAAATCATAACAATGTTTTCCCAAGTTCTGAAGAAATTTCAAATTTTGAACTTAATTCGTATTCGCGTTTAGATGATTTTTCAAACTCTCAATTTTCTCAATATTCTACTCAATTCCCATCTTTGCTAATCCAATTTGAGAAAATGCTAGAATGACACCCGCTTTTAATTGAAATTTACAGTTTGGTACCTTACTTTTAAAATTGTTCTTAAGAGCTACACACCTTTTCATTAATGTTCTGAAAATGTATTTTTTTAGTTCAAAGTGGGTTCCATTATGGTACAATTTTGATCTAAATTGGTACCCCTTTTTCCTGAAATGTACCATTTCGAAACACAAGGAAAAAGTGGATACCTTTAAAGGACGGATTCAAAATTTGGGTACCAAACTGTGAATTTCGATCAAAAATGGGTACCATTTTTGACAATCTCTCAATCCATTTATATCTTGATTTTTTTTTTTGCAAAGAGTTAGTGCGCATGATCATGCTCATAAAAGAATTGAAAAATCAAAGGTTATCCCTTGGACATAAAAGAGGATATAGCATTTGATGTGGTATGGACTTGCAGAACTACTCCGGTAACTTCTGGGAGCGTAATCCCATGATTGCTGCTTCTGCAAGAAAGTCCCGGATTTGATATGAGATTATTCTCTGATGCTTAAGTTAGTAATTTTGCAGTAGTGTGATAACTTAATTTTACAGTATTGTGAGTCGATATATTTCTTGTTACATACCTTGACTCGTTCATCTTTCCTCTACTTATACAATCTGTTTCCAATATTCATGGTAGTTCGTGCCCACGTGGGCATGTTCGTGAGTACCACCTTGGTGGCTGTAATGGGTTATAATCTCTGGGTCGTGGCTATCAGGATCTACGCGTTTTGCAGGTTGTCTGTTAGATTAGTACCACGAGGTGACGCCCCTGGTTCGTTGTTGTAGAGACCTCGATCATCCATCCCGCCCGCGTATTTACCTTCCTATACCATAAGCCCCCCTAGCCGTGCAGAGATGATGATTTAAGATGTATAGGTCCGTGGGAGGAGGAGAGCGATGTTTAGGTTGTTGTATGTCGCCGATGTGGCTTAGACTTTGTGGTTACTCTACTTAGTGTGGCTCAGTGTTGCGAAGCCCTTCGAGGGTTGCTTTAGTTTCTTGAACACGTTTTTCCTTTTGAATTTTTCGATATTTCCTGCGTTGATTAAGCATTTTGTTAATTGTATCACCGTAAGGCTTCTTCTACATAACATAGTTAATGCCCTCGTTATTCTGTTGTGGTAAATATAACTTTTGGATCATAGGCTTGTTCTACTTCATGTTGTTGGTGGTGATTGAGATGTGGAGAGTAATATCATTTCAAAATCTTGCTTTTTGCTGACTCCCAAAAGTCAATTCTATCTTTTGTTTAGAATTTGGAAGTATTATTTTATTTTTAAATTAAAATACACAAATTCTTATTTTAGACCGACTAACTATAAACGGGGTCATTTTATAATTTATATAACTAAATGAGTGATTTGATATTTGCTTTTACAGTAAAATGCATTCATGCACCGTAGTTCCTTGTCTAGTGAACATACACCTCCCAATTTTTTAAAAGTGCACATATACCCTGGATTGATTGTGACTTAAAAACTTGTACCCCTCTTGCATGAGTACGATGTTGACCTTTTTTTCCAGCGTTAACCAATACTGAAATTACCAAAATAATATTTACTTCATTTTAAAAATAACTGAGGAACATTTTATCCTCCATTGAAGTCGAGCCTCCCTTCATCAACATGAAATATAAAAATGGTGTGTCAAATTTTTGAGACTAAAAACAGCACGACTTGGACGAGGATTTGAAGCTCTTTATCCACAACTTGGCCAAAGAAATTTAGATCCTGTTTCTGGCTCAAATTCTGATGGATTTCCATCGTTCATGTCTGATTACTCGAACGGATTCAAGGAATGAGTCAAAATCCGAAACTGGTTTCTGTGATGGACTCTAATTCTTTTTTGT
>JAULKM010003039.1:0-15287 GCA_032355605.1 Rubia tinctorum | reverse complement strand
ACCTTTTACCTTTTATTATTATAATTAAACCCCGTCTTTCCATAAGCCTATGGAAAGACCGTCTTTCCCAAAACTTTACCTTTATGAGATAGTGTTAGATTTATGAAATTGGATTTGATTTGAAATATTTAGCTATGGAAAAAGATATGGACGACATATTCTTCAAGGGATTATATTTGGCAATTCCTATATTTTAGGTATTTGATTAAAATCAGAATTTGAAAAGGAGAAGAAAGTATACACGCACTTTAGAATTTCCATGCTGGAACATACTGGAGATTTCAAATTTGGCGATAAGAATATTGCGTTGAAATTGGTTTATGGAAACTTGAATTTTAAGCAATATTTAATTCAGCCGAATAGAAGCATAATGAATTTATGGAAAATCCCTATAAATATAGAATTGGATTCATGGAATACTATTGGATATTTGAGATAAGGAAAATCCCTTTATTTATAGGATTTGGATATGCTTCAAAATGAGATAATGAATAGGAATATTATAGAGATAATTATGGAGCATTCTGATATGCATATGGACTATAAATAGAAGACATTATATGGTTGTGAGAAGTACGAATTAATTGAGAAAATCTGCACATTAGGCTTCTATCGTCCGAGAAGTTTTGCAAGAGCCATAATTTATATGTTCCAACATACATGAATTGTTGAGCAAGTTCAGAGTCGTATACGTTAATTTCTTGGGAGGAGGAGATCCAGCGTCGACGAGTTTCGAGGTCAGAGAGAGTCTGATCAAGGCGGATCAGTAGCAAGTGGAGTTTGCAAAATCCACACGTTAAGAATTAGAAAAAATAAGTATAGTTGTATGGTGTACTTTGTACTATATCTATCTGATTAGTGGATTTATTCTGAACTGTGTCAGGCCCCGCATATGTAGGTGGATTTCACCGAATTGCATAACCAAGTTGTGTGTCTCGTGCATTATTTACTTTACATACTTGGTTAAGTTAGACTGTGTTGGAACATAGGATTGCTAGGTTACGCCTAAAAAGATAAAACCAGTTTTTCAAATTTAAAGATGAGATAACTAGCAAAGTAAAGTAAATATGCTAAACTTGCAAGAAGCTACTAGAGAATGATTAAAAAAAAGTTACGGGACCTTGGGCACAATTGATTTCTACTTCCAGGTCTCTTATCTATCCTTGAATCTACAACCTATTCACTACTTTAACTACTTGTTGTGAAGATAAATTTTCTATCCTTCTTTGATATTAGTTTACAAGAGTAAATTCCACATCTCTTGTTAAACCTCACTAATGACCCCTTTAGTCGAGAAACGGCTAAAGATATCCCATTAATAGTATTGAGTGTGAAGAATCAACAAGTTTGGTAACATTTATAAACATTAATCCAAATGTCTAACACTTATAAAAATTAATCCAAATGTATAAGTATTTAACCAACATATACATTTACTAAAATTAGTCAAGAACTTTAATCTAATCGTTCATAGACAAACATGACAAAGATGTTATTTTCTACCTGAGTACATTTGTATTTTGAACTCGGATAATGTTTTGTAAGGACTGATAGGTGGCTGACTTCTTTTAGAGCTATGTTGTGGACCGTATTCGTGTGAGACGTGGTGGAAGAAAAATGCCAGTGGCTAAGGGTACTCCCTTCGTTCCACTATTACTGACATTTTTTTACGACTTCAATAATCATAGTTGGCCGTCAATAACTTTAGCTATATATAACAATTTCTTATAAAAAATTAATATTTAAAAAATAAATGTTAAGATGAATTTAAAATATCTCACATGATATATTTATTATAAATATATTAATTTATATTAAGAGTCAAAAATTTTTAATTTGACTTTAAAAATAAACATGTCAATAATGGTAGAATGGATGAATTATTTTGTATAGGAAGCCCACAGCCACAAACCAGGGTAAATAGTTGTTTAGATCTAGTTTTTTCCACCTCTTCCTTCGTTGACCTTGAATTTCTATGTAGGTTTGTTAATATTACATGCTTTCAGTTTTAGCTCCTACATTTTAGCCAATGTGTGTCTTTTAGCTTCTATATAGCGGCTCTAATGATGATATTAAGTTTTCTATTAATGAAAGAATTTTAATTATTTATGGAGAAACATAAAAGCGTAGCACTGATTTTTGTTATTGATCTAGAATTACAAATTTTGTATAGTATTTTTCAAAAACATAGCTGTAATATGTAGCAATTTTTTTAAAACAGTTGCAATATGTAGCAGCTATATATATATAATAGAATTGAGATCATGTGAAACAACATATCTTATGTGAAACAACCTACTTATGTGAAACAAGATCTGAACCATTAAAAGAGAATAAACTAGTGGATGAAATTTAATATAAAGAAAACAATCATTTATTCCTTTCATAAAAATCGTACAAGACATGTGCGATTCGATTCAAGTTTTATAATATTCTTATTCAAAATAAATAAAAATTACCAAATATAGTCATGATCCAATACTTCAGTGACCTAATTAATACCTTGCAATCTCCTTTGTTTCTTCTTAATAATCCTAAATTTCTCCGAAATCATATTTTTATCATCAACATGTTACAAATATATTTTTTCCAGTGAGGAGACTACACTTGGACCGAAACAAAATGTGAGACAAAAAGTCAACAATAACCGTAATAGAGGAATTAGTATGCATCGGAATACCCGGTGACCTTCAAATTATACCCTGAGCACCTTTGGTATGTGCTGAAAACACCTATAATGTATACTTGAAGCACCTTTAAACTATATATGGAGCACTTTCAAAGTATATTTGAAGCACCTTTAATGTATACCTGAAACACCTTCAAATTATACACAGAGCATCTTTAATGTATAGTTGAAGCACCTTCAAACTATACCCGAAGCACCTTCGATGAGTACTTGAAGCACCTTCGATGAGTACTTGAAGCACATTCAAACTATGTTATTAATACATAAATTGTAGGTGTTTTAATTATAACTTATTAGTGTTTCAAGTATAACATGTAAGTGCTTCCAACAACTAATCATTTTAATAAATATAATTTTATAATATTAAACTTCTTTTCTGAAAATATTACCCTCATCAACCATAATTAATGACCTAGCTGTAATTATAAACATCTTAGTTATAAACATAAATAAAAACATCTTCAATTAATATTTGAATTACCTGTAACTATAATTTAAAAATACAAGTGTAAGTTTAAGTTAAACCACTACAAGCATAAGACATGCAAATCACTTAAGAAAAAAATTCGATGAAGACTTGAAGCACCTTCAATCTATAAGTGAAACTCCTTTAATCTATCCTTGAAGAACTTACAACCATAAATTCAAGTATCTACAAGTATCGCCATAAATTAAGACATTTCTCGTAAAATGTGGGTGATTCAAGTGTTGCATGCTGGTGATTCTCTTATAACTTGTGTGAGTTTGAAAACAATTTGGTGCTTAGAATACAATTTACAGGTGCTCCAACCATTGTTTGTAAGTGCTTTAAATGTAACTTGTAGGTGCTTGTTTTGCAACTTGCATATGCTATGAAAACAACTTAGTGCTTAGAGTACAACTCATACGTGCTTCAACCATCACTCATAAGTGCTTCAAATATAACTTGTAGGTGCTTCTTTTATTATTTTATTATGTCACAAAAATAACTTGGTGCTGAGAGTACAACTCGTACGTGCTTCAAATGTAACCTGTAAATACTTCTTTTATAACTTGCGCGTGCACGAATATAATTTGGTGCATAGACTACAACTCGTAGGTGATTCAACCACAACTTATAAGTGCTTGAAATGTAATATGTAGGAGTTTCAACCATCACTTATAAGTGTTTCAAATGTCATATGTAGGTGTTTCTTTTGCAACTTCATTGACTAAATTTTTGTATCATTAAATTTAGTTTCAATTATTCATTTTTTACAGCATTCAACTACTCGTTTACCATTCTTATATGCATTGGTATCAAGGAAGAAATGGTAGGAATGCGGGTAAGGTGTTTAAAACTGGGACCCAGTCCGTGTTACAAGGAAACAATTAGCTAGAAGGATAACCGTTGAAGGCGGACATATTTTAATTCCGTATTACTAAATAAGAGCCGTTTGATGAAATTATTTTTAATGGTTTAGATTTGGTCTCACATAACATTTTTGTCTCACATAAATAGGTTGTCTCACCTGAACCTCCCCTATATATATATATACACACACACACTTTAAACAGCTGCAATGTGTAATAACAATTTTTGAAAATAGCTTCCACGTCATGTGTAGAAACTGTTACTATAATAGCTGCTAGGTTATATTTACTTTGCACCGCCCACTTAGGAGCCTCTTTTGGCAAAGTAAAAAATAGCTTCTACGAGGGTAAAAAATAGATGCAACGCAAAGCAGCGGTTAAATATACAACTGCTGAAAAAAATTGTTGCAACGTGTGAAAGCTGTTACTTAATAGCTGCTATGTTAAAATTACCTTGCACCGCCCACTTACATATCTATTTTGGCAAATTAAAAAAATAGTTGTTGAAGGGGGGGTTGTGTAGTAGTGACCTTTAATTAATCGACACACTATTACAAACTAAGGCATACGTAACCATTTCTTTGCAACATTTATTAAAAATATTACAATAAGTTATAAAGTGTTACTTAAACCTTTGAAAAGTGTTACTTAAACCTTTGAAAAGTGTTTAAAAAGTGTCACGTTAGATCTAATGTAACATCAACTAAGGTAATACTTGTAAAAGTGTTGAAATAGGTTCAACTTAGTAATATTAGCACCAAAAGTAACACTTTTGCAAAGTATTTTCTTAGGTGATGTTACATTAGATCAACGTGACACTTTTTAAAATTTAGGTAACAGTTTTCAATATTTATATAACACTTTTCAATTAAGTAACACTTTATAAACTATTGTAACATTATTAATAAATGTTGCAAGAAAAGTGTTACGATAAATCTAATTTGTAGTAGTGACAAAAACCCCTTACTTGAATTTTTATATACATAAATTCATAACTAAGACTTGACTTTAACAAATCAATGATCAACATGCACTTACTTAACTTTCCATGTATAAAAACTAATAAAAAGTTTTGATTTTAACAAATTAACGGTCAATCCTTACTTGAATTACGATATATAAATACTAATAAAAATGTTTGACTTTAATTAATGAACGGTCAATGCTACTTGACTTTCCATACATAAACACTAATCAAAATGTTACACTTTAATTGAATCGAAGACTAAACCTTGTTCGACTTACTATAAGTAGAAAATGATTCATACGAGATCATCTAACCATAACTTATGGTGAGATAACGGATTACGTAATTTTTTTTTATATATTATAGAAAGTACCCTATGTCATTTCTCGCCTCATGAGCATTATCAATAAGATCCAATTGATGAAGTGGTAGGCCACCTCAAGGCCTACGAGGATCGTGTTAGTGTCTCAATGACAATAGTGACGAGCGCTTGTTGACTACTCGAGCCGAGTGGCAAGCAAGAGAGTCTCGCGGTGGTCGTTGTAACAGTATAGACAAATCATAACCCAATATTCGACATAAAAAAGGTATCATGTTATAATTGTAATGATTATGGACACTTTGTCGTTGATTGTCGCTCCAAAAAGACCGAGCAAAAGGCCCTACACAACAACCAAATTGAAGATTACGAGCTAGCATTGCTATGAAAGTTTGGATCAATTTGATTAATTGAGTGAATGTTTGATAATTTAATTGATTTTACTGTTTTAATGAGTTAATAAGACCAAGTCAATGGAATTGGTCAGGATTGTTTTTCAATTTGCTATAAACTGGGAATGTTATATTGAATGCAACCAAAATATCCTTGGTGAATCGGATGAAAACTTGATCTACGTACTTTTAATAAAAGGTAAAGCCAACGGACATATAAAAACTAGTACCTCCCGATTTGTCAGGTATACTACGAAGAATGGCATAGATCGGTAGGAAATACCATTCCGGCACTTGTTAGTTTAGAAACCTAGCCTTTTACTTTTGCTAATAAATTAGCGTACGGGTGATAAGAAATAAAACACTACTTCCTTTCTGCAAAACTAAATTTGTCCGGTAACTACAATTGCCTTTCTTCTTTCACTTCAATATTACTATTATCGTGTGGGAAGTAATAAGATGAACATTGCTTTCTTCTATTTGAAGTAAGTTAAATTGCTTTCTTCTCTTTGAAGTAATTATGAAGTAACCTTAATTTAGTTAAGGGCATATTCCAACATCCTGCACTAGTGACGCAGGTTAAAGGCATTGTAGAAATTAAGCACAAGATTAATGGTACGTAAAATAGTGATGCTAATACGCTGCGTTATTAAGACGAACAAACATTATCAGCGATTAACTGATTGCAAGCCTTTATTAGATAGAGAACAAGCAAAAGCAGCAGAGATTGAACTACGAGCGTGGGACAACGTTCGGACAGGCCGCAAAACAAAAACAAGTAGCAAACTGAAGAGACAAGGATTCGGAAAGGCCATCAAACTGATGAGACAAGGATCGCATTAACAAAGCCTGGTGCAGAAGCATCTGCGGCGAAAGCCGACGCATCGTCCACCAGAAAACCCTTCGTTCCTGCACACCAGAGCACAATTGTGATTCCTCAGGCACGGCCCTCTGTACCCATGGCTCCTCGACTGGCACATTCTTGCCTCCACCATATTCTCCTCTGCATTCAACATACATTAAAATCACTGCATGCATTGTCAACAAGGATCAAATTACCGGCTACAAACAACTTACGGGAGATGAAGAAGATTAGAAGCAAGAGCAAGAGTCCGAATGTTTTGCTTCCCGTCATTTTCACAATTGTTCCGCCTAACCTCCAGTACTATCTACATATATATAGAAGAAGAGTAGAGAGGCAAATCAAATTCATTATAATTTCTCAGATATTAAATAAGTCATCTACTGTCAGAAAAATAACCTCGTTCTTCGTGACCTTCACGTGCTCCCCATCTTCAATATTCTGAGTAGTCACATGTGAGTGTGATGCAGCAGCGACAGAGCTACCAGACTTTTGCTTTTGTAATTTTATGCCTTTCCTTTTTGAGTGAGTACTCAAAGGTAATTAATCCTGTTTACTTCACTCACATGTTATTTTAAAAGACTGTTTGCACTAGTTCAGAAATAACGATCAGTAATTTCATTGCACGGCATTTTATAGATATCACCTAATGTAGCGAAGGACGGTAACAAAGATTCAATTTATTGATTTTCACCGAAATATCTAGGGAAAAATCTTATCTCAAATATGATTTATCCTATCTCAGTTTGCAAATGGGTAAGCCCAAGTCAAGTGGTATCGAAAAAGAGTGGGGTAACGGTAGTTGAGAATGAGAGAGGTGATGGTTCTCAATCACTACTTCTGAGGGGGCACATAGGCGCCGGTAATTCACCTCATAGGCACCGGTAATTCCACCCCTTGGAATACCGGTGCCCCCGAAGTATGGCGGTGTTGGAACGTAGTTTTCCAGCACCGGTAACTTTTTAGTAGTAACATAGTTTTCCAGCATCCGTAAATTGTACCATGCTGAAATGGTAGCAACACTAGTATTTTATACCAGTGCATATAAAAATCTTGTACCGATGCTATTTAAAATGAGCACTGGTAAATAACATTACTGCTAATGTGTTTGTAATGGACATTCTAATCTGTTTGTAGCAACGGTACATTGATCGCTATCAGTGCGTATTCTCCTAAACAAATATATTTTTTACGCACCGGTTGCATTTTTAAGATACGGTGCTTATTATTCGTCAGCGCCGGTATGGAATGTACTACCGGTTCTTTTGTTACTAGCACCGGTATAGAACTTACTACTGCTTCTTGTGTTTCTAGCACCGGTATGCAATGCACTACCATTTCTTGGGTTTCTACAAATGGTTGTATATTGATTGTACCGGTGCTAGTGTTTATTTTCATTTGAAACATGCTATTTCAATTTGTTTGACCCATCCCAGATCGACATCCGGGGAAATGTTACAAAAGAAATGCAGAACAACTAATTTATTTGCATATTTGAAATAAAATATAATGAATGAAAGAAAGTCTAAATCCAAAAGGAAGACGAAAGCATAACAATATTCTCAAATGACAACCAACAATCTTCAATCAAATACCACACAGAATAAATAAATTCATTTTTTCCCTATTTAAAGAAGGAGCTCCATCGATGTCTTTGTTTTCTTTGAATATACCTCTACTCAAGACTCGCGCCATCTCTCGGCGACACCTTGAATTTCGTGGACATGGTATGCTCCATGTCCCTCCGGAAACACCTGCGATTTTAACAGGAACGACATCAGTTCTTATTACTGAATATGTCAGAAAAATGAAGGTTCCATTTGTAAATTAGCCATTAACCTCAAGAATTTTGGTAGAGTTTGTTTTTAGCACAAGTTCTTCCATGAACAACAGGATGTAGTAACCGCATTCCCACGAATTGGTCTGATGTCAGTGCTGGAAAAAAGGTCAATTTTCAATTATTTCAATAATCAAAGTAAAAAAAATCCACTTATGAAGTGAATTATTTACATCAGTGTTGGTGATTTTCCATGTGTAATCAAGAGATGGTTCGATCTTCCTCTTCGCCCTTTGATATCGACATGATAGCCTGTAAATACATAAATTTGAAATTTTACGCGTTTGAACTAGACAAGATGAAATTTGTAGAAGGAAAAGAATTTAAATACCTGGAAATGACTAGGTTGTCAATTGTATGGTGGGGTTTGATGCCTCTGGTCATCGTGTTAAGGGTAAAATCTTCATTTTTACTAGGACAGATGAGGAGTATATGTGTACCAATGATCGATATGTTGAAAAGAGACAAGTTAATGACTTGGCATTTAATAAAGAGTTCAGAACATGTATTAGAATTTGAGTTTGTGATTTACATTCTAATGTAGGGCACTGATGAGGCGTCAAATTCATGTGTTTCCTGAGGCATTTATCATATCTTTTGTTTTGTTATGTTTTGTATGGTAGATTGTTATATTTAGGTGAGTTTACATTACAGGGGGTTTAGATGACCGTTTGTAGTTTTATTATCTAAATCCCTCATTTTGTACCTTATTTAAATCTAATGGATTCTATGTCCCTATGAGCATCGAGATCCATTTTTGTGAGCTTTTATTAGTAGATTGCTCGTAGGCACACCGGGTTGTGTAGAAGGCCATTAAAAAGAATGATAGTAGAAAGTCATTCACAAGGGTGCTAGTAGATTGAAAGCCACGAGCTAAAAACATAGTAGTAGATGGATTCACCAAAGAAAAGATGCCAAGGTTCGAAAGACGTGAAGACTGGCACGGCCCGTGTACATTTACTCGGCCCGTGCAAAATCATTCATTGTGGAGACTAAGTCCAAGTAATGATCGTGAGCTTTTGCATGGGCCGGGCACCCAAAATTTGAAGACTCAGACCTCCAGTCAGCACCCACAAGATGAACACGTCAACTCCAGATGGTGGCCCGCGTGATTTCGCATGGGCAGTGCTTAGGAGGCCAGAATCACCTCTCCAGTCTGCGGCCCATGTGCTTTAGCATGATCCATACCCTCATATTTGCCGAGAAACACCCCCAGTCCGCGGCCCCCGTTCCTTTGCATGGGTCGTGTGGCACTGGTCGTGTACTATTACACGGCCCATACTAACGTGGTTTCTAGGGTTTTTACTCATTTTAGGATTTTCTAAGGCCCAATTAAACCTACTATATTAGTAGCCACTAGTCTACTAGAGTTTAAATTTGGTCAAAATTCTAATTCCTAGATCTAAGAGTAGGTAAAGAGAGAAGGGGGTTATCTCCTCTCCTCATTTAGTTTTCCTAATTTTTGCTTATGGCAGTGAATCCAATGATTTTTTTAGGTTCAATGTCTCTGGAGTAGTTTAATTACTTGGGTAATCATTTGTATTCATGACTAGATGTTGACTTTGTGAGATTCTTATATTTCCTTATCTTTATGTTCTATGAATATTCGTGCTTGATTTATGCTTTACGTTCACGTAATATGTATGCCATGTATGTTTTTATGATGCACCTGTAGATTCATGAGTAGTACAGCATCGTGCATTTCTACCTTGGAAGTGTTGATTTAGAGCTATTGTAGGTTCGTGAGTACCAAGGAGGTGAGTGCATGCTTGTTATCAAGAGAGTATTATCCCGATCATTAGACTCTTAACTTGATTGGCTCTTTGTGTAATAATTATTCATGTTAGGGACAAAAGACTCCTAATGGGGGGAATCCTCAGCTTACCCCGACAATGTGAGCATGATAGTTTGTAGCAACCAGAGTTGTTGTGTAGCGACTAGAGTCATTTCGACCCTAGAGTCATCACGAGATGTCGATTCCTTTGCCTCTCTAGGCCTAGGGATTGGTGTCCATAGTGGAGTGCCCGGGATGTATTGTCCATACTCTCATATCTAACGGTTGCGACCTAAGCAAGGCTTTGTTCCTTTAAATGGGAGAACATTAGTGTTGGGAGTGATATTGACGAGGAAAGAGGAGTAGATCCATAGTTCGATCAACGCAAATTCCCTAATTATGGAGGCGGTGTTGTAGCTTCATAAAGTGGAGACACACCTTTGTGTGACAGACATTGGAAATTCTTGGCTATCTCCACGCTATGTGACGTAGACACAAGATAGTTTTATATGTCTTACATGTGATATAATCTAGGATCATAGTCATTCATCGGTCACATTATGTAAATATCCCCAAGGCTAGTTTATTATAGTTTAATATCTCTTTTTTTCATAATCATTACTTGTTAGACAAACCCCCCCATCTTATGCTTATAGCACTAGCAATTCCGACACACAATTGGAGTGATGCCCGATTGTGGGTTAGGTCTAGTTAAATTTTGAATTCTAGTGTCTCTATGGACGACCCTGGACTTTCCACTAGCTACTCTCTAGTAGTTGGTAGTGGGCACGGAAGAAACTATATAAATCTCAATCTTTGATGGATGCGATCTGCAAGTTAAGTGAGATCTCCCACAAGGAAGGTTTTGTAACAAGCCCATAGAGTACCGATCAGGCACCTCATAGATCTCAGCATCAGTTTTTAGCATGGTTGTCAAAATTCGCTCAAAACACTTTTTTATTTTCTGTTCACTGTACTTTTTGACCAACCAAAATGGAAGGCAGTTTTCAGAAAACCGCCTTTAATTTTGTTTAATTAAAGGCGGTTGTGTCAAAATGACTTTGATCAAACTCACTTATGACCTTAGAACAGGGATATGAGACTTGTTCAGAGTTTGAAACTCATCAGTTGGACCACGTCCTAAAGAACTATCAATTCCCAAATAAGTAACCTCACCGGGGTTTAGTTACAAACTCAAAACTATGTTGTCTAGAGGAGCAGTGCATAATGACAAGAAGACGACATTGTATGAGGGGTTCAAACATTCCATTTTGACCACCTTAAGGATGATGAATTTGAAGGCCAAATTTGGGTGGACCGATAAAGGAATGACTTAGACTCTTGAATTGCCTAGGGAATTGCTTCCCAGTAGATTTGACACCCGGTTGGAATCTGTTGTCTAGAGGATATCACCACTCATCGGGAGAAGTTGAGATGAACCAACATCCTATTCTTGATACGTCAACAAATGAAGACAAAAATATTTAAAAAGCCATCATGTCCACAAAAAAAGTACGATCAATTAACTTATTTCTATGATAAGTATTTGGGTTGTCATTTATTTTACAGAAGTAATTTAATACCATTCTAGACATTGCATTTGTGTGAGCTGTAAATTGATCAAGTTGACAAGGGTTGGCCCCTCCACGTTGCCGACAGAATTCTACATGAGTCGATGTGACATCATCACTCTGTTACAATCGGTGATGTTATTTGGTCAATGGCCTATTTCCAATTTTGGATTGCCGCTACAAGCGAGTGAGACCAAGGCATTGAATGAATCTTCTATGGCCTTGTCGCCCGATTTACGCGGATCCTCCAAAAGATAGTTATATGAAGGGCACCCTCACTACGACACCTAAGCTGATCGTAGAAGTGGCGAAGAATATTAACACCTCCCCGGTCACCAGGGCACAAGTTATTAAGGAGTCACCGCATTTCGTGAGGGTCTTGTATGATTTTATATCCAAATACCAACGGAATTCAACGTACTCATTATTGGGAAATGAATGCATAATCGGTCAAAAGCGAGTAATCATCGCCTCATGGATTGACTTTGAAGACCTGTGGAGGTGTGACCAAGTGAACCAAACGCTAATGTCCATCTACTTATGTGAGTAATATAGTTTTATGCATTCGAATACATTATTTATGATTCATAACTTTTTTAAATTATTGTTACCCCTTTTGTTCGGAAGGTACATGTATTATTTTTTTAACCAAAAGGTGAAGGGTTGGATAGGGTATTTATAGTCGGTGATGACTCAAGAAATCGGTTGCACTCTCTAAGAGAGGGTCGACTACAACCGCAAAAGTCTAGGACAAACGGATAAAAAACTATTTGTTTCGCCATACATTGAGAGGTGATGGTTACACACTCATTTCATCTAAGCAAATTCATTTATGCATTATTTTTATATTTATATATATATATGTTATAGGGATCATTGGAGATTAAAATTTACTGTCCTTAAGAACAAGCGCGTTTACTGGATGGATCCTATGCACTTCCAACCATCTGTGACGTTTATTAAATTTTTGGGTGCCTCTATCAATGATCTGGGCGAAACTAGTACTACAGGTTTGGATCTAATAGCAATCAAGGTGTGATTTTTTATTTTATTTTTTTGATGTTGGCCAATACGATTTAGTCATCAATTATTATCATTATTTTAACTATTTCCATTCTTGTTTATTAGTGCAAGAAACAAGTGAAGACATGGGAGTGCGGCTATTACGTATTGTTATACGCGGTGTAGTGTGTTCAACATGTGCATGAGTATTACCTTGAAATCGGCAAAGTGAGTGTTGAGTTGATTCTTGTATACATTGTTGGAGTGTAATATGTTATCACATTACTCATATTATTAATATTTTCAATTCACATATTTTTAAAGGTTCTCAAGCCGTATTCGCAAGATGATATAAACATCGCAAAAAAATTACTTGGCTAGGTATCTAGTGCACACTCATTCCTATTAATTTCAAATCCCAATATAAGAAACTAGTATATATGATGACATTAATTATGTGGAATAGAATTTGCATGATTTCTATTCCAATTTATATATTTTGATTTTGCCATAGTCTATAGATTTTTTTTTTATATCTAGTGTCATTGTATCTTGTATTACATACAATTTGGATTAGTTATATGGGGCTTTTTACAAGCCTGTTTAAAATTAAATAGGCAAAATTTACAAAACATCCTATTAGAGTTACGAATTTGGAACTCAGATCTGACTATCTTTTATTATTTCCCACAAACTCATATGTGACCGTCTTTCATTATTTCCCACAAAAACGAACGAAGGATGACCCTTATTCAAAGGTTATACTGATTTTCCGGATGCGGAAAAACTATAAGGTTCCGAACTCCGAATTTGTTAAAGCATCCGAGATTTTGTCCTACGGTTCTGAGTTCAAAACTCATCAAAGGCGGTTTCACCACCACAATTAAAAGCAGTTCATAATCACCTTTAGTTGTGGAAGTTCAAAGGTGTTTCCCGGAACCACCTATGATCAAACAGGATCAAAGGTGGGGCTAGAGAACTCACTTTCCCAAAGTAATTTCTCTGGTCTGATGGAACTGCCTTTAAAAGGCTTGTTATCCATTAGTGAACCCATGCTCAAGGGAAACAATTGGATGCGCCCATTGTTAGCTTCGTATACTTTGTCCTAGACGTGCATACATGAATAGAAACCATTAATGATGACAAAAAAATGAGACAATAATCTACTATAATGTAAATTATAAAATTTACCCCATCCACACATCTATTTGTGCATTCGAAAGCCAGTTTATGGAATGGAAGTTGTCAAGTTTGTTCACAAACTCGACCATTTGATTTATATCCAATCCACATTCATGTGGTGTGTTAAATGTTGAAGGTAAGAACTGGGGTAACAACATAACCTTGTATGTCTCTTGCATGTCCTTGACAAGCTCTTTGAAATACTTAATGTACTTCTCCATCATAGGATAATCTTTCAAATTGCCTGATGAGAACCTAAGTATTTAAAGAAATAATTTTTTTTTACTTATTTGGTTTTAATAAATAATTATTAAAATCAGGAACATGATAGATGGTATCTGGACATACTTGTTTGATAGGCCTTGGGAGCAAAAATTTCTTCTTGTATGGTCGGAGATTGCTGCGAAATTCGGATGACTTCGGCGTTGATGTTTGGGTATCCTTGTAAGAAAAAAAGTTTATTTTAATAAGTCAGAAATATATTATTAGTAAGATATTTTATAATTTGTTCTTGAAATTTCCTCTTCGTCGCTAACATTGAGGCAAAAAAATCATCTTCTTTGGCTGTGTTTTTTTCCACGTCCTCCGCCTTGGGACTCGGACGCTCTTCTCCATATCCTACCAAAGAGACAGGATAATCAAAGACACTCCCTAAAGCCTGTCCCACGTCATTGAAAGCATGGTTGGAAATGGAAATCCAGTCTTAGCATGATAGATTAGCTCGCACACTCGGACATGAATTACTCCACCCTGTGTCTTTTTACGACTCCTTGATTTTTGTAGAAAAGCTTTTGCGACCATCATCTTATCTCCTCTAATGTTCTTAATGAACAAGGTAACCACCTCACCATTCTGTAAGTTTTACAATAACCTCAATATTTAGTTGGTCTTATAAATGGAAGATATAACTGTATTAATTTGTTAAATTAAAAATAATTAAATTAATTTTGTCTTACCTCCCCATCCTCTTATCCGTTGATAGAATCATTTCCAACCCGCTGAGACCGGTGGATACATTGACCGAGGCCTTCTCAATGAAACTCTTTGGATCGTCTAGGGCGACGGGAATATTAACTCCGCCCACAGCAACGATCCCCTTCACCAGCTAGTAAGCGTATGTCACTATTAGGGATGATCATGGGTCGGGTCTAATAAGACTCAGACCTGACCCTAAGAAAATTTAGTTAGACCCAAACACGACCCGAACCCGCAGGATCTGAAAATTTTAGACCCGTACCCAGACCCGATGGGTCTAAACGGGTCTTGGGTCCAAAATGGGTCCAAAATGGGTCTAATATTCTATTTTATTTTCTTCACTAAATAAAATATATATTATCTTAAATACAAATAATTGAAGTTC
>JAULKM010003030.1:0-15288 GCA_032355605.1 Rubia tinctorum | reverse complement strand
CTAGGATCTATAAGTGGTTTGGAAGTGGAAATCAATTGCCCCCAAGGCTTTGTTAATTGTGATTTTACCATTTTTTAAGTAGCTTGTTGTATGATAGCATAATTAGCTTACTTTGATAGTTGTGTTTTCTTTCAATTCATAACTTAGGAAAAACCAACCAAAAACCCCCTCTTTACATGCTTTTATATATATGTATCTATCTTTATCTAGGCTTATATTCACTCTATAACCCTTAGGAAAATTCCTCTTCTTTATGGATGACCCTGACTTGCCACTATCTACTTAATTGTATTAAGTAAGCAGTTAGGACTTATAAATTGTATCTTTGAGAGGTACGGCGATGACCTCCCAGTGACATCATCATTTCCATTTCCTTCTCCGTTAAGCCTCTATGGGGGAGATATAGTTCAAGATTTCCGGTGCTTGGAATATTGGTGGAGCAAAGAAATGGAGATGAAGTAATTTTGGTCTTAGATGGTGGAGGGCGCGATATTTAGCAGTGAATGCCTTTTCAAAGCTTTTTTGGGCTAATTTTTCTTAAGTGTGGCACATAAATGTATGCTCTTACCAGGCTTGTGATGTCACATGGGTCATGAGAATATTAAGTTTAGGTCTTCACGTGGGTCAACATGACCCAATAGGCCCATTTGCTAAGAATGTGTGACATCACATAATGGTCAGTCAAATATTGGTGTTCACATCGTGTGAACTAACGTCGCAATATACACTGGGTGGGCATTCTTATAATGGGCCCACAAGTGAACTAAATGGCCCATTTCACTATCTTGAACAAATTTTCCATCTTTTCATAACCTGATCGATACAAGCGATGTTGTGTGCGACATCAAACCTAGGGTTTCCATAGCTTTTCAATTAACAGTTCTAAAATGGAAAGTACATGTTCATCGTTAGTTTTAGCCGATGTTATTGCAGGAGTTCTTATATATGCTTGACTTCATAAATTGGGTTTGGTGAATTTAAAGTTTATCGGTAATGTCAACCCCTACACAACCATTAATGAATTTATACATATGTCGATGGTTGGTTATCCAATTATCAGTTATGACATCAATCATGTTACACTAATAATGGAATGATCGTTACTATTTCAAGGCAAGTAATATCAAATATTATTCAAAACATTTATATATCAGTTATACAATTTATATATCAGTTATACCATTTAAATTGGAGTATTCAGGTTAAATCAAAGAACTATGAATCCTACTACATAAGCAATGATTTGAACAGTAATGGTTCATATTAGCCAAGATTGTCGAGGGCCATGTATAGGCAATGTTACTCAAAAGATATTGATATCAGTTATGGAAATTAAGTCTGGTTCTCCCATTATCACCACGAACAGTCAATCATTTCACACAAGTAATATTTTTAACAGTACTGGTTCAATTGTCAGCATTCTCGAGGGCCTGGGATAGGCAATGTTAATTGGAAATATTTGATACTAGTTATAGCACTAAAAAAGGGTTCTCCTGTTATCCCAAGGAATAGTCTATCCTAATTCACAAGGAATATTTTAAAAATTGATTGTTAAATAGTCAAGATTTTTTAGGGCCATGTATAGGAAACATTACTTGAAACTATTTCATATCAGCCATTTTCAATTACGTAGGGTTCTCCAATTATCCCCAAAAACTTTCAATCCTTACACAAGTAATGTTTCGAACAACACTGGTTCAACTGTCAAGATTGTCGAGGGACTATCGTAGGAAATGTTACCTAGACATATTTGACATAAATTATAGCAATGAAGAAGGATTATCCCATTATCCCCAGGAATAGTCAATCCTAATACACAAGTAATTTTTTGAACAGTAATGGCACAATCATAAAGATTGTGGAGGGCCAAGTTTAAGAAATGTTAATGGCGGGTACTCTAGTTATTGCCATGAACAGTCAATGCTTTTCCTTTTTGATTGACTTTCAATTTCATAAACATTCAACTGTGGTACACAAGTAACAGTTTCACAAAGACATGTTTGACTGTTAACTTTACGGATATGTGGTTATAGACAATCAAATTCAAGACTGCAAAGTAATGAGTTGTACAACTTCCTTAATGTTATCGATCTAGGGTAAGGTAACGGACCCCTACAACAATATCTCGTGGTTAATGAATATCCTTTACAATATTTTATGATTGAATATGATAGTTTAAAATATTTATAAATTAATTACCTTGGGCCTTGCATTTGGGCTACTGTGTTTATGAATTTGGGCTGTAAAATTATTTATGGCCTTTGCTATATGCGACATCTCTGGGTTGTCGGGCTCCTGTCGATTAAGCCGATTATGAATAGCAACATTTTTTACTGTAGTTTTAACCCCCTGCTGACAAAGCCCAAATTGTTAAGAGAACTGGGCATGTTCTCTCATTTGCTCCAGTACCCCTACGATGCAAGGTCGGTTACTTAATCAATCAAAATTCATTAACATCGATCAGGCATACGACATATATGTGCATAGCATTCATTGATTAAATGACACCGTATGGATCTGAGTATTTAAAATGCCAAAGCTCCACCAGTTTGCGTTCCTCAAATCGATATCGCACCTTCAACCGCTAAAACATCCATCGCAAATCCGCCACATAACCGTCATTTGTAACCACCAAATCACCCACATATAAACTCCCTCATCCCTTTGTAACACCATTCATCAAACTGAGAGGCATAAAATTGAAGTTCCTGAACCCTGGACATGGTTATATTTTGAACCAGTTCTCTCCCATTTCTGTACTGAATTTTTGTTTATAATTCCTTGCTTATCAAAATGTGTTTCTCTACATCTATGTACAATGATTTTTTTTGGTTATGATTGGTTAGGTGTTAGGTCTCTTGGGCTAGTGGTTTACATTATTCTTAAACATTTGGATGAAATGGGGTGGATGGGGTCGTAGAAAATATGATTTTTGCATGTATGTGCCATAAATGTTCAGGGTTTGGGTCGCATAAGATAGATAGATGTCTACGTTTTACCATTCGCTAGAATTTCGTAAACTATTTGGTTACATGGACATACTGTGCAACATTGCACATTTATAATCACATGAATGTGCAACGTCGTATTTAGTATTCTGATGAACTGAATTGTTAGCTACATGCTAACGAGTTTGTCATACATGAATGTGCCACTTTGAATATAGTATTCTGCTCACTGTCACAGAAAACTCCCTCTAGCACTGGTTTTTCAGAAGGCTAGAACTGGTTTTTTGGTTCTAAGAAAATGGTGCCTATGTAGAGGGTGAAATGGTTTCACCGGTTTTTAAAAAACAGGTGTTAATTTAGCACCGGTTACTTCTTAGCACCTGTTCTAAAAAACTGGTGCCAACAATTTTCATGGATTTAACAAAAAAATGCCCTTCCACTATAAGCAGTCGCGCGCAGCTACGTTCAGAGGAAGAGAAAAAAAATGCCCTTCCTCTGTAAGCAGTCGCGTGCAGCTACGTTTAGAGGAAGAGAAAGACCTAAAATTAATAATTTAGTAGATCATTAATTTAATAATATTATTAACTTCACTAAATTTATAACATAAAATAAAAAAAATGTATGATACAAAATTAATAATCTATGTGACTAAACATAACTATCTACGCGACTAAACATAACTTTATCTTGAACTGTGGGTATATTATAACCATGAGGTATATCCTCATTGTTAGGGCTCAGGGTAGGAGTCCACAGAAACACAAATTTATACATGGAGCCTATGAAAATGGATTGAATTGTACCTAGCAAAGCAATCTTCTCAGGTCTTATCTACAATGCACAATGTGTAGATTATACAATCCACAATGCAGCAACAAAAAGAAAGTAATATCGATAGAAAATATGAGAATAGTTGAGGAGAATAAGATATAGAAGATACTTCGATGAGGTCCTTGCATCCCCTGAAGCATCCCATTGTGCATCTCAAATCTACCTCTTCAACATTGACTGCCTTCTTGTTATCACCATTTTCTCTCTTATGCACTGCTTGTTGCCACAGATTGTAGTGCACATAAACAAAATCCTTCATCCACTTATCATCAGACTTATGTCCTCTTACTCTTCCCCTACGGTATATTTGTTTTAAAGGCTTTCAAGTTCCATCTGTACAGGTTGGAACTACATGGTTGGTTTTGAATTCTTATAACAGCTTTTTGAAGCATTGGGATCTTGTAACCATATGCATCCCACCAATCACCTTGAATTTGATCATAACAACATTAAATCATTCATGCAATTGCAGCCTACACTATAGCTACTTCAAAGAAACATCTGTTTGGACAAAAAAATCACCAATTTGATCCACTATGTTTGATGCCATAACAATATTAGTTTGTTATGTTTTGACCTAGGTCAATTTAGTTCCCCTTTTTGGCTTACAAAATTCCTACTTATGATCAGTTATCAGCAGTCTCACAATTTTGACAAACTAAACATTTTTAAAACATTATTTTGACCTTCTAAAAGCATGTTAAAAGACACTTGTGAACAGTAACTTGTTATAAGCAATGTACAGGTTTTTTAATCGGCTATGAATAGTCACACACGTTCTTTTAGTAAAAGGTACAACAAACCCTTTAAAAATGATCAACTATCTTAAACTTCATATAGTACACTAAGTGGATAACGCTTGAGCCATAACAGAATTCAAAATCAATCAGAGTTACCAAAATGGCTGCACCAAAACACAGTGGACTAAAATTTATTCGTTTTCACCTTTCTTATGTTTCCTCTATTGTCGTTCTTGTAATCTAGTTCTCTAAATTTTCACAATGATGAATGATGGAATTTGATTTATTTTTAACATAATTTCCAGATAAAATGTACCAGGAGAATTTAATGTTCTACCTTTGATGAAAATTCAGTCTCTAAATAATTTTTATCTTATCCTTCTCCTCTCTCGGATACTGGAGTATGATCCCCAAGAAAATAAAGTTGTCACCTCTCTTTGAATTAACCCCATTGATACTCCAATCAATCGAAACTAAAATGGAGCCAACATTGCTTCAATGGCTCCCCAACTGTTCATTTCAAGCACAACGTCAAAGAACATACTTGCAACCTAAACATAAAACCATCTAGGGAAGTAAGGATGAGAGACATTAAACCAGAAAATCTTAGTCAATCCACAAATTACAATAAACGAATTTGGGATGACCAATTAGTCACACAAAAAAATAGAAACGTCCTTCATTTTACCTCATTAAATATTTCTCACTGAGATGAGTGCGCCAACCTCAAAAGAGGAACCCAAATTCTCCAAATAAACAGATTCATATCATTGGTTTGAGCTCCTACAGGTAAAAAGGGTTTTAGTAACAAAAAAGAGACATCTACAACCTTAAGAGTATGAAAATCAATCAACAGAAGACAATGTAATTCTCTTGGCACGTCAGCTGACATGTATCATATAACATGCAAAAAAGTGAAACCTTAGCAAACCAGATTTTTTTAGAAGATGACATAGTGAGGCGAAATACGAGCTAACACAGCATTGCCACTCTATATCCAGCTCTTTATGCTCTGCCTCGAATTCGTTCAGAAAAGAAGTAATTTGTGAAAATTCCAAAATAAACACTCACTAGCAGCAAAAATCCAGAACAAAAATAGCTGTTCAAAAACATAGTTTTTTTCCTTCTAACTTTTAGGAACTAACCAGAATAATAACTCATAAATAACTAAGTAATTCATAAAAACAAGTTTTTTTCCTTTCATCCATTCTTAAGTAATATAATATAATTGGGGGGGTTACCTTGGTAATGGTGGGAAATATAGTGAGCTGGGAGGAAAAGAGAGAGGACAAAGAAGAGTTGGATTGCAATCTGGAGCGGCGGAGGCTGGAGCAATCAGAGGAGGCTGGAGCTGGCGGAGGTGAGATTGAAGCGATCGACGGAGGATGGAGTGATCATCAGAGGGTGGAGCAATCGGCGGAGGGTGGAGCCAGCGGGCGAGGCGGAGTTGGAGCGGAGAAGAGATTTAGGCGGCTAGAGGTGAGGGGCGGTGGGGAGAGAAGCGACGGTGTGGTGGAGGATAACTAAATATGTGAGTGAAGAAAGAAATCTGGATCTGGGCTTTAAGGTAAACCAGTGAAGTATGGGTTCTTGGCCAAAATTGAGCCCATTAGTTAATGCCAAACATTATGAAAAATTATGTTATTACTCAAAAAAATTATAACATTATCCTTCTCACCAAAATACATGATTTTTGTTATTCTTCCATAAATATAGAAATAAAAAATAAATTATTTTCTAGGTAAAATGTTAGAAAGCGCTAGTACATGTTCTAGAATAACTTAGAATTGATTACTTCAAAAGTAAGAAAGGAAAATAAAAAAGGATTACGAATATGCTCTTGCATCACATTGTTAATAAATATTCCCTTACGGGCTTGAAAAATACAATGAGGGTGTATAAAATATCATCGCGTTCGAGCGGATTTCAATTTGGAGTTACGAGTAAAGATTTTACTTTTTGCATTGAGGTTCCTCCAAGAAAGTTGGAGTTGTCAAATCCAAAAATTGGCAACACCAAAATGAAATTCAATAATATACAATTGCAAATTTGCAATTTGGGCATGTATGGGTAAACCAAAGGGCCTCGAAAGTCAACATTGATTGCTTCGACACAGTCTTGGAAATTTACACTATAGCCCAAAATTGTGTTACCCTATAATCAATTTCTCCAAAATATATGATTTTTTTTATTCTTTACTAAGTATATAAATATTAAATAGATGAATTTTCAGGTGAAATGTTGGAAATCGCTAGTACACGTTCCAAAGTAATTTTGAGTTAGTCACTTGGAAGTAAGAAAAAGAAATCGGAAATGATTTACAAATATGTTCTTGTGCCTGATTATTGATAAATACTTTGTTCTGGACTTGGAAGATATAATGTGGATGTAGAGGGTAGCATCACATTTGAGCGGATTTCAATTTGGAGTTACGAGTCAAGATTTTACCTTTTGCATTTAGCTCCCTCAAAGAACATTGTAGTTATCGAATCACAAAATTGGAAACACCAAAATGCAATTCAATAATATACAATAACATATTTTCAATATGGTCATGTATGAGTGAACGAAAGGGTCTTGAAAGTCAACATTGATTGTTTCTACACAGTCTTGGAAATTTACACTATAGCCCAAATGGTGTTACCATATGATCAATTTCTTCAAAATATATGATATTTAAATTCTTTCCTAAATATATAAATTTTCTGGTGAAACGTTAGAAAGCGCTAGCACATGTTCTAGAGTAATTTAGAGTTGGTTACTTAGAAGTAAAAAAAAGAAATCTGAAAAGATTTACAAATATGTTCTTCTGCCTGATTATTGATAAATACTATGTTTTGGACTTGGAAAATATAATGGGGGTGTACAGGGTAGCATCACCTTTTAGTGGATTTCAAATTGGAGTTACGAGTAAAGTTTTTACTTTTTGCCCTCCAGGAAAGTTGGAGTTGTCGAATCACGAAATTGGCAACACCAAAATGCAATTCAGTAATATATGATTGTGAATTTTAATTTGGGCATGTATGGGTGAACGAAAGGGTCTCGAAAGTCAACATTGATTGTTTCCACAAAGTTTTGAAAAATTACACCGCGGTCCAAAATTGTGTTACCTTATTATTCATTGCTCAAACATACATAATTTTTTGTTGTTCTTGCCTAAGTTTAAGGGTTTATTAACTTAGTTATTAATGTTTTTATATACAAATTCAAGTAATCTTGACTGTTCATTAGTTAAAATGAAACATTTATATTCCTGTTTATACACACTATGGTAAGTAAGTGGTGACCGTTGATTAGTTAAAATAACCTTAGTTATTAGTATTTACATATGGAAAGTAAAATGAGGTTTAACCGTTAATTAGTTATAGTCAAACATTTTTACTTGTATTTATATATACTAAATCAATTAAGTTTTGAACGTTAATTAGTTAATGCTAACATTTTTATTCTTATTATTATTAGGTCCATAAAAGTTTATCTTTGATTAATTTAAATTAACCTAGTAATAGTTAAAGTCAACAAAAAAAGTGAACGATTTTGAAAGTCAAGAAAAAAAATTTAGCTTAGAGCGGATGCGTGCAGCTGCTTCTCATGAATTTTTTTGCAAAACTTTTTTAAAAAATTAGCAATTTTTTTTAAAATTTTGCCATGAAGATTCAATTTTTTTAATTTTTAACACCATTTTGGCACAGGTTTTTTAAAAACCGGTACTAAATATTTTTAAAATTTTTACTTTAGAGCGGTTATGCGCACTTGCGCCCAGACCATGAAAATATTTCTTAATAATTAGAATTCTTGGTGATTTTTTTTGAAATTTTCACAAATGTTTTGTGGGAAGTTTCAATTTTTTGGTGGGAATATTAATTTTTTATAAATATTTTGCTAAGAGCGGCTGCGCGCAACTGCACCCAACTCATGAAATTTTTCAAAAAACTTTTTTAAAAAAAAAAATTCTGGCGGGAAAGTTGAATTTTTAAAATTTATAATACCACTTTTGGCACCGGTTTTTTGAAAATGGTGTTAAATTAACACTGTTTTTTGGGGAAATGGTGCTATAATTGATGTTATTTAACACCAATTTTTAAAAAACCAGTGCTAATTTAGCACCGATTTTAAAAAACCGGTGCTAATTTCATTTGAGCATCGGTTTCCAAGAAGCAGTGCTAGATGGGGGTCTCTGTGGTAGTGAAGGGTTTCCCCTCGTTGGGATTCGGCGAATCGACCCCCCCCCCCAACATGCGATTCCCCTACCACGACTATCTAATAAGAATTATGGTTTAACACATGCAAAGATATTTCATCAAGTGACATAAATGCACTCATCTCACTAAGGTTCTTGAACCTACTCCACAATTCTAACACTCCCAAAATAGCAATGATATCTAACATGATAATATGCTAGCATACATGTATGCCTAGGAATTAAAATAAGAGAATCCAAATTTGCATAGGAATTAAAGATGATAATCACACATCAAGCACAAATATAAATAGGAATTAAAATAAGAGAATCTAAATTTCAAAATGCCAAAAATATTATCATAAATATAAATAACCCCAATTATTTCATTGGATTCAATGTCATTTGGGCAAAAAGGAAAATAAAAGATGAAAAGAAAAAGAACCAGAGAGAATGAGGAGAGTTTTATTTCTCTCTAGGCTACTCTTGAGATCTAAAAATAAAACATAACAAAAAACCTAATTAGCCTTGGCCTATATATATAGTAGTAGTAGGGAAATGGGTCTAAAATTAAGCCCAAAACTGGCCAAAAACCCTAGCAGCCGCAATTTGCATGGGGGGTGGTCTGTGCCTGCACGTGTCTTCTTACTGCCGTGGGACGGAGCACCTGGCATGAACCGTGTCAACCGTGCTAACACAAGATGCCAGGTCTGGCATAGAACGTGCCAGTCATACTGGCGCATCCCAACGGCTCTGGCATGGGTTGTTTGTCTTCATGCTTGTGGTTCCCGTGTCATCCGGGGTGGGCTATCGGTCAGGTCCTCTTTTTGTCTTTCTAATCCGGACCACGCGTCGTTTGGCGCATCCCATTAGCTGGATACACCTTTTGCTCTGTACCTTGGTGCACCCCGTATCATTATTCATACCTCGTGGGCTAGTCTTGACATTTGTGAGTTTGAACAGCATAGGCGTGTCAAACGGAATGTTCTGCTACCAAACTTAGCTGATTTTGGAGTGAAAATTGTCTTGGAGTGACATGCTTAGCCAAGACAGGGTACCCCCCGTACCATGATTTGACATGGCCCAAGCCAGGTGATACGACCAATGCCATGGCTTCCCAGCATGGCTCGTGCTAGATTCTGGTTCATGCCAAGCTAGTGCGGTCGGTGACGGCCACTGGTGGTTCGATTTCCAATTTTCTTTGCTCCACTACGTATGAACTCTTGGTCTGATTTGAGAGTTCTTGTACTTAATTTCATAGAACTTAAGAAGACAAATCGAATGGTGCAATCTTAACATTCTTATTTTTCTTTGATCTTTCCTCGAAACACGTACAACTCCAGGACAACATTTTTTCCACTTAGGACTTAGCCTTTGTGAACTCCAATTCGACCTCATTTGGTTCCCAATCCATCTAATACCATGAGTTTGGGTTCCTGGCCCTCAAATATACTACCACGACTTAAGGTTAGCCTTATACAAAAGATAATAAAAAGAAGAAGAAGTACTCACGAGCTACCTAATGATGAAATCAAAAGGTAAGATCTAGGTGCCCGTGAATACAAAACATCAATTACTTCTAATTAAGTCTATCAAACATGGGATTTACACAACAAAACTAATAATTGTCGTCTAAACCCTTTGTCGTGCAAACCTAACTAAAACTAGCAATCAACCAAACATAAGATGATAATAATTTTGTTCAATGCATCGGCTAACGCATGTTATATGGTGCACATCAAAGCCACATGGCCCATGTCATTTTGTGCATTACTGCACGCCTCACACCAGCATTGTCGTGCCATTTTCCACAAGCCACTCAAATTGTGGTTGTTGGGGTTTCTTGGCCATTTTTGGGCCTTTTCAAGGCCCAGTTCTCTATTACTATACATATGGACCTGTGTCTACTGGGGTTAATGAGAATGCTCATTTTTAGACTTGAAGAGTAGGCTAGAGAGATAAAATGCTCTTCCTTCTCTCTAGGTTCTATTCTTTTCTTCTCTTTATTTTTAGTTTGGCCAAAAATGTTGAATCCAGTAAAATAATCGGGTTCAATTCTTAGGGAGTAGTTAATTAACTTGGGAATTTTATTTTTATTCTTGTATTAATGTTCATTTTGTGAGATTTGGGTGTAACAAATTGGATTTGTCGGGTGGCTAAGTTTTTTGGTAAAAGGGAAGGAACTAAGGAAACTTGGTTCCGTTCATAGGAAGTCACATGCTAGATCCCTTTAGAAAGAGGCATACCTTGTGCATGGAACCCTCACCACGAGGGTAGCCTCATGTCAGGAGCCCACCACACAAGGCTGTCCACGTGTCATGCCTCGTGTGGCAGCCAAATTTTAGATCAAATTTCAGATTTTCAAAAATTTTAATTTCAAGCCAAAGCATGCATTTTTTTCCCATTAATTCAGAAAATCTTTTATTCCCAAGGATATTTTGTGTAAATATTACAGCAACACCTCCATTATGCATTAATGAAATGGTACTTTTGTCCCCCACATTTTCTAATTTTAAATATGCTATTCTTATCTCATTTGTACCTCCCTTCTAAATCACCTTCTTTGCTGATAATAATGATCTATAATAAATTACCTCACCCAAAGAAATCATTTAGCTCATTAAGATCTCTCAAAACCACTCACTCTCATTTCCTCTTGGTGAAACTCGAAAATTGGGGCCTTTTTCTTAAAATTTAGCATTTTTGCTTCTTCTTATTTGGATTCTTCATCTCTTGGTTTCAAATTATGGGTAACCATTTGAGCTTTATATTTACTTGGTTTATTTATCATGATTATGATGTGATGAGGATCTTGAAACTCAAAAAAAATATTGAAGTGTTTTGAGGAAATTTTTGGGCTATGTGAATGATCTTGTGTTTAACTAAGTGCAGGAGGTGCATGTGTTTTTATGCTTTGATGATGTGATCTTTTTTTACTGTGGTGATTTAGCAGGAATTATTCTTGATTGCATGATCTTCTTGATGGGGTTCTATGATTTGCCATGAGTTTATTGTTTAGGGAGAATAATTCTTGTTTGAAAGGTTTTCATGTTAAGATAGCATGATTTGGAGTGTCTTGGCTACTTAGGAAGAAGTATGCTTCTTGAATGATACATGATGCATGTCTTTGAATATTCTTGCATTCCCACCTTTTTCTTTTTTTGATAGAATGGCTCCAAAAAAATAGGTCGGAAAAAAGGAACAACTTCCCGGGGTGACAAAGGTTGGGAGACAAGAACGGTGGAAAAATATCTCTGGGTGGTTTGTTGGATTCATATCCCAACACTTGGGACATCCAGTTCCTTCTCCATATGGATTGGTAAATTTAGGTCATTCGGGGAGAAGGTACACTGTGAATAAGCTTGTGAGAGCTTCTATGGTAGCTACAACAACCTCAGAGAATCAACTTGTGTGATTATACGATGACTCTACGGTCTGTAATTTCATGATCCTTCCACAACTGGGGCGCACCGCTATTAACCAATAAATTGTATTAGAGAATGTTTCCAAGAACCTGATTCGCAGTTTGAGGAGGACTTCTACAGAGTCTTATAAAACCAGGACATAGACATTGAGGAAGTGGATGGAGATACTCCACCTAGGGCACCACTTAATCACACTTACCTACCCACGAACTTCCTTCACCAATTCCGCTTTTTTGGGGAACAACTTGCGAGTTCTACCCAACTTGTACGGGAGATTGGTAACGTGGTAGGTGGGATGAATCTAGAATTGGATAAATTTTGTACTAGGCTGACTCTATGGGGGGCACCATGCACAATTGTGGATCTAGGTTGGGCTCCATCGAGCAGGAAATGAAGGAGGAGTTCACCATTGTGGATGAGAGGGCGGATGTCCAAGAAGAGACCATCGAGTAGTTGATTGAGAGATTTCATATCTCGAGGCTCGACGGTTTTTGGGATGTCATTCTAATTGAGAGGCAAGAAATGCGACAAGAGGAGATAAGAAGGAGGCGTGAGACACGACACTTGAGGAGGGACCCTTCGGGGTCACAGGAGTGAGTTCCACAACTTTTATATTTCCCCACTCATGTTTTTCATTGTTTAATTGCATTGGGGACAACGCAAAGTTCAAGTGTGGGGGAGGTAGCATTAAAACACTTAGGAGTCTTGATCTCGGGATTCCTTTGTGCTTTTGGTGTTTTTTATTAGTGTTTTCGGTGTTATCTATGGTTTTGGGAAGTTGGTAGATTTTTTTGGTTGTTTAATTTTTAGGATGCTATCTTTTCGTTTTGTGGGGATGTTTTGGGATGAAACCTTTTGGTGTTGTACTTTTTTTTTCATAAACCTTTTGTAGTATGAAGCCCACTATTGGGGCATTTTGTGCTACAAAACAATTTTGAAAAAATTAAAATATATATACCCGGCTAAGTTGGAAACCCGAAAGGGCAACTTATGCAAAAATGGGAAGAAAGTCCTGAAAGACTTCGGTAAAAATGAGAGGCTAGGTTTGGCTAGGTTGGAAAACCTAGATATAAATGAGAGGCCATGTAGAAAAAATATGAGAGGTGAGCTCAATATGTTTGAACGTTAGGATGAAAACATGAAAGGGCTCTTAGGAAAATTGAGAGAATATGAGAGAAATTGGAAACTAAAAATTTGAACATCTTTTGGCCATCGTTTGCAGTTTTTTCAACATATCTTGGATAGTCTTCGACGCTTCTTCGGCAAAGTAAGCTAGTTTAGCAGTTATCATTCTATATTTCCTTTTTTCCCCTTTTCTTTTATATATTTTTGGTGGATAGTTTACTTTAGCATCTTTTAGGTGAGTGAGAATTATGAGATTCTAACAATATTTGCGGGAATAAGGGTAGCTTAGGAATAAGTTTGATATATTGATTAACTTATCTTTGCATGTATACTACACTCCCCTTGGAACTCATTTCATTTTTGTTTACTCAAGGACGAGTAAAGGTTTAAGTGTGGGTCGATTGATGTGCACCTTTATGCATGTGTTAACCAATGCATTCAGCACACTTATTATCATACTTTCCTTGGTTGATTGCTAGTTTTAGTTAGGGTTACACGACAAAGGCTTTAGATGACCATTATTAGTTTTCTTGTCTAAATTCCAAGTTCTGTAGACTTAATTAAAGCTAATGACCTAGATTCTCTTTTGTGCTCTTACAAGTAGGTTTCTCTTGAGTACTTTTTCATCATCATTTTTTAAAAACGCCACCCGCAAGGGTGGTAGATGATATTTGAAGCCACTCGCAAGGATGGTAGAAAATATCGAAGGATATTCGCGAGGATGGTAGTAAATTTGAAATCCACGGACTCCAATTGTGGTTGTACATGGAATTGAACCCAAAAGAGGTGAATTTGAAGTTCAAGAAGGCCAAAACGGAAGAGGGTGCCAACTAGTCGAACTAGTCGGCCGACCTACCGACCGGCACGAGCCTTGCATGAAACCAGCTTTAGCCTTGCACAGTTCATACAAAGTGGCTAGCACAGCCCGTGCAAATTTATCGGAGAGTTTGACACACATGCTCTAAAATCACTCCCAAACGGCTAAGAATGGGGGCGAACCGTTCAGTTTTGCACGGTCTGCACCACTCTAAGATTGAAAAACTAATACCAACCCTCGGTGCATGAAAAAAATATAGCCCGCGCCATTTTACTTAGCAAAAAGTCCTTCAAGCCGACAGGCTGCGTCGTACAACATGGGGCGCAAATCAGAAGTTCAAGACCAAACACCAGCATACGGTCTGTGTCGGTCCA
The DNA here is from genome assembly GCA_032355605.1 of Rubia tinctorum. Lineage (NCBI taxonomy): Eukaryota > Viridiplantae > Streptophyta > Magnoliopsida > Gentianales > Rubiaceae > Rubia > Rubia tinctorum. The sequence continues at coordinate 848 of JAULKM010003030.1, read as the reverse complement.
TGTGTCACACTCTCCAGGAAGCCACATGGCTTGTGTCAGTCCCTGCGGCTTGCACCAGCACGAGATTGCATGGGCTATTCCGTGCCACATGCCCTGCATCAACACAACTGTGCACTAACCATGCCATTTTCCGCTGGCGTACAAATTTTGGGTATCAGAGATTCTAGGCTCTTTTTTTTTCATGGTCCAATTCCCTATTACTATCTATATGGATCTATCTCTACTAAGTTTGAAGCTTATGCTCATTTTTAGACTTCAAGAGTATGATAGAGAGAGAAAATCCTCTTCCTTCTCTCTAGTTTCTTTTGTTTTTTCTATTTATTTTTCTTTTCCCAAAAAGTGTTGAATCAAATGAAATATTTGGGTTTAATTGTTAGGGAGTATTTAATTAACTTGGAGATTATATTTTTATTCATATATTAATGTTCGTTTTGTGAGATTTTTTAGATCTACCTATTTCTATGTGTTTTATGATTATTGTGTTGGCTTGTTCTTCATGTTCTTATTAGTTGCATGATTTTAACACTAATTAAGCTTGCACCATAGTCTACATTCATGTTGGTGAAATTATTGATACCCCCCTTCCGGGAAAGGGAACCTAGATGTGCTAGGGGTAACGATAGCCCGGAATCGTGTGGGTGTGTGCACGTGGGTTGCCGAGTAAACGTTATGATTGACCATACACTAGTAAGCCGACGAGTTGATCCAAAGGGCTACAGATTTAGCCATCGATAAGGTGCTTCACCCCCCTTTGCCTTTTTAGACGTAAGGTGGGAGGTCGTCGCCGTACCTCTCAAAGATACTATTTTAAGCCCAATTTGCTCACTAAATACAACTAAGTAGATAGA
>JAULKM010003012.1:0-15290 GCA_032355605.1 Rubia tinctorum | reverse complement strand
AAAGATAAAATTTTAATGTACCATTAATATCCGTAATTAAAGTTATTGATGGTCAAACATGGTATGAGAAAGTTGACAAAAAAATAGGCCAATAATCCTGGGACGGAGGTAGTATAATTTAAGCTCTACTCTGTGCATGTGCATCATGTTCTTTCTTGCTGTATTGGCGAAATAAAAGTTGATCTGCGGTCCGTCTACCTGCTGTCCATGTTTGTTATGGTGTATCGTGTTTTGAGTCACTTTGCTGAATTGTATTGTGCTTGATTGATTGGATTAAGTCCGCTAACTATATTATTTCTTAATTTAATAAAATTTTGGAATACAAATATAAAATAGGGATAAATGTAGTTATGCCCCAAGTTCTTTGTCTAGTGCACATTTATCACTTGTTTTCGAAAGTGCACATATACCCTTAATGTTTTTGGAAGTGCACATATACCCATATAGCCGGAGGTCGGCGTTTGAAAAACTAAGGGGTATATGTGCACTAAACAAGGAACTAGTGGGTATGAATGCACTATATTCTATAAAATAAGTACGTATACAATAAATAAAAATAATTCAAATAATATATTTTCTTGAGGGTTCAACTCAGAATTAATCTTGAATTCTTTGGAAAGTGTCATTACAAATCCGAGTTTTTATTAGTTGAGGCAACTAAGTATTCCTTACCATTATGCTTGGTTGATGTCAAAGCTAATACCAAAACAGTAGGGTTATTTTGGCACTTTCGGAAAACTCAGAGTTGTTTCGACACTTATCAAGGAACTCAGAGTTATTTTTTCACTTGAGTTTTTTTCCTTCTAAATACTATATTTATTGCAAAATATTGTAAGTTGAAACTGGTATGGAAATAATGTAAGTTGAAAGTGTTAAGTTAAAAATTGAACAATTAGAAATTTTAAGTTATTATAGAAATTCGATCTTAAATTTCATTGTATGTTTTGTATCAAAACATACACAATGTCTTGTTTGGGATCGCCTAATCGTTAGACGGGACTATTTTATAATTAATGTAAGGGAAAAATACACTAACTTTTGCCTAAAAGTGGTAAAATAACTCAACTTTTGGATGAATTATGCAATTATAATCTTTTGTGCCATTTTCGGCGTTGACCTAGAAAATTTGACGTTAACCATCCCAAAAATGACCAAAATACCCCTGATTAGTTTTCAATGAAGCCACCAAAATCTTGGTCCAAAACCTCAGATTCCGTCATCATTTTTGTTGCAGATTTAACTTATTCTGGGCATAAAGAACCCAACAAGACCATGGAGAGAACCTGAAGCAAAACCTCCATTTTGTTGCGTTGCCCTTGTTTTCCACGACAAGTGCAAGCTCGCCGGAAAAAATGTAGTCGTAACAAACCCCATAAACCAGAAACTCGAACAAATTCCAGGCCATCGAAGTTGCTCCGATTACCATTCCTGGTGCCGATCCAAATTGAAACTTGTCGGAGAATCATAATAAAAACAACTAACCCACACCATTCAACACATATAAGAATCCATGATTCTTACCCAAAATTATCATGAATCCGAAGCCAAACAAAAAATTCTCTCAATGAATATTTTCAGTTCATTGTATAAATTCACAAATTGATCCCAATGTTGAATCTTCAAGTAGTAAATCTATCAACGAAAACGTAAATATGGTTGCGGGGGGTAGGTTAGCTTTAGAATGTATAATAAGTAAGTAGGGGTAAATAAGACTCTTCATATTTTAGACATTTTTCATTTTTTTTATTAAAAGGGCGATTTTGCCCTTTCACTTAATTCCGATCAATCTTCTCGTTGACTAATGAAGTCAACAGTGCCCAGGGTAAGTTTGGTACATATATTAATAAGTTAGGGTTAGTTTGACATTTTCTCATTTTACAGGGTTATTTCACTACCACAGAAACACCCCTCTATCACCGGTTCTTTGGCACCCGTTTTTGAAAACAGGTGCCCCAAATAAATTTGAACCGGTTTCTTTAATTTAACCCCAATTTCTTGAAAATCAGTGCTAAAATAGCACCGGTTTTTAAATTAGCACCAGTTTTTTGAAAATTGATGTTGATTTTAAAAAAAAACCGGTGTTAAAAATTTTAAAATTCAATCTTCCCACCAAAAATTTCAATTTTTTTGCCAAAATGTTTTTAAAATTTGGCCAAATTTTTAAAAATTAAAAATTGGTGTTAGTTTAAAAAACCTGGTGCTAATTTAACACCGATTTTCAAAAAACCGGTGTTAAAAATTTCAAAATTCAATTTTCCCGCCAAAAATTTCACTAAAAAATTTAATTTTTTGCCAAAAATTTCAAGTGATGGGCGCAATTGCACAGTCGCTTTAAGCTAAATATTTTAAAATTTCAAAGTTCCCACCAAAAATTTTGAAAAAATTTGCCAAAAATTTTGAAAAAATTTCACGCAATAGGAGCAGCTACGCGCAACCGCTCTAAGCTAAATATTTCAAAAATTCAATCTTCCCGCCAAAATTTCAAAAAAAGAAGCCAAAAACTTTTAAAATTTCTGGCAAAAATATTATGAGATTCGTGCAGTTGCACGCAACATATCTAAGCCAAATTATTTTTTTGAATTTCAAAATCGTTCATTTCTTTTGTTGACTTTAACTATAACTAGGTTGAATTAAATTAATCAACGATCAACCTGTATTGATCTAATATAAACAAGTATATAAATATTTGAATAACAAAAATTATGTATTTTGGAGCAATGGATAATGGGGAAACACAATTTTGGGTCACAGTGTAATTTTTCAAAATTGTGTACAAGTAATCAATGTTGACTTTCGAGCCTGTTCCATTCATCCATACATGCCCAAATCGCAAAGTCGCAATCGTATATTATTCAATTGAATTTTGGTGTTGCCAATTTCGTGATTTGATAGTTCCAAATTTCTTGGAGGGACCTTAGTGCAAAAAAGTAAAAACTTTACTCGTAACTCCAAATTGAAATCTGCTTGAGCGTGGTGCTTCCCTATACACCCCTATTTTATTTTTCAAATTTGTAACGGAATATTTATCATCGATCGAGCACAAGAACATATCCGTAATCCTTTATGATTTCTCTTCCTTACTTCTATGTAATCACCTAAAGTTACTCTAGAACATCTACTATCGCTTTCCCACAATTCACCAAAAAATATATATTATTTAATATTTTTATATTTTGGTAAGAAAAACAAAAATCATGTATTTTTGGAGCAATGGATAACGGGGAAACACATTTTTGGGTAAGAGTGTAATTTTCCAAAATTGTGTACAACTAATCAATGTTGACTTTCGAGGTCCTTACATTCACCCATACATGCCCAAATCGCAAAGTCGCAATCGTATATCATTCAATTGTATAATGGTATCGTCAATTTCGTGATTCGACAGTTCCAAATTTCTTGAAGGGACTTAAGTACAAAAAAGTAAAAACTTTACTCGTAAATCCAAATTGAAATCCGCTTGAGTGTGGTGCTTCCCTATACACCCCCATTTTTTTCCAAATCCGTAACGAAATATTTATTATCGATCGAGCACAAGAACATATCCGTAATCCTTTCCGATTTCTCTTCATTACTTTTATGTAATCAACTCTAAGTTACTCTAGAACATCTACTAGCGTTTTCCCTAAATTCACCAAAAATATATATTATTTAATATTTTTATATTTAGGTAAAAATAACAAAAATCATGTATTTTGGAGGAATGGATAATGGGGAAATAAAATTTTGGACCACAGTGTAATTTTCCAAAATTGTGTACAAGTAGTCGATATTGACTTTTGAGACCCTTCCATTCACCCATACATGCCCAAATTGCAAAGTCACAATCGTATATTATTCAATTAAATTTAGTTTTCGCCAATTTCATGATTCGCCAATTCCAAATTTCTTGGAGGGAGCTAAGTGCAAAAAGTAAAACCTTTTTATATAAATATAAATTAGTAATATTTTTAATTTTATATTATTAATTTTTATGAACATACATAACTTTTTATGACCTATTAGATACTACTCGCTTAAAATTATATTTATTAAAAATATGAAATATAAATATTAAAAAGGAATATAAATTAGCATAAAATCATATTTTAAAAAGGACTTAACATTAAAAAATAAAACAAAAATATAAATTATAATAATTTAAAAACTATCTGAGTTTTAAAAGGAAATAATTAAATACAATTGTAGTTGATTTAAATAAATCTGAACCGTTGATTACTTTTGATCCATTGAATATTGACCCTTGAAATCTTCGCCTATATATAGCTAAAACCCCAATCTATACATTCAGCTCTGGTTTCTCTCAATCCCCCTCACCATTTCTCGATCACCACCCCTCTCACGCCATCAGCCGATCGCCACCGCCCTCACACTATTGGTCCTCCACCACGACCCTCACACCATCGGCCCTCCACCACGACCCTCACACCATTGGCACTCCTAATCCTCGTATGACACTCCACCGCCGCCTCCAAGTCGCCAGAGCTCCCGTTTTGCCACTCCCAAAGCAGTGCCTACTCCGTCCACGGGTTGGAGCAGGACGAGAGTGGCTCCCACCACTCTTTCAAGTGTTGCAACCACGCCTTCATCCGCTAACGAGGCCCCCTCGTTGGAAGCTAGCGACACTGATGATTCTGATGATGAGCTTCGAATACACGATCGAACATTTGGGCAAGGCATATTTTTTTATTTCCTCTAACAATTCCAGTTCCAACGAATTCTATCCTGTCATTCTTCTTGTGATGAATTTAGTTTTTATGGTGGAATATGATTTCTTTTTCCTCTTTCAGATGAATTCATCGTGTTCGATATTGAATTTGAACTTTCCTCTGTGTTTTGACTGATTGATTTTATACTTTTGTTGGTTCTTTTTCAATTTCAAAGGCAGCACACAAGGTACTCGATGAATCACCTAAGTAATAATAGGATTGAGTAGTCTCATGTTGTCTGCATAGCTTTTAAGATTTTTTCAGTTTGTCTCTGTTTTGATGTGAGCAAACAAGTTTGTGAGTTGTCGCTTGTTTTTCCTTATTTTTCTGTTGATGTATAGCCTCTGGTTTGCTTACTACACTTTATGTGATATCGCACAGTAAGTTTCCTCGATCATTAAGGAGTTTCTTATGATGGACACATCTTTAGGAGTTAAACTAGCTGGGATTATATGCGTTGCTTTTGAGTTTTCATAGGTATGATGTTCTTTGTGCTCATCACTACTTATCGAATAATTGAATTGCATAAATGCAGTCATCATCAAATTTGAAACAGAACTGCAAAGTTGCACTCTTTCATTTGAATATGTATTGTAAAAATGATTTATTCAAATTGTTTTCTTTATACTTTTTGAGATGATACATATAATATTATGTTCGAGATTTTTAGTGACCTGAATCATTTCCATGTTAGTTAGTATTCTTCCAATGTTTCCACTGAAGAATTGGTTTTTTATTGTTATAAAAAAGTCTGCATAAATTAGCACTTCTTCTCAGGAACTTGAAGGAGAGTAAGATGGATTTATTAATCTAAATGTGATTGAAACTATGAAGTGAGGAAGACTTGACAAGTTGAGAACTAATGATTTGTTAATGTTAATAGAACTTTTAGTGAACATTCTACGGTTTCTACCAAACACAATGTGCAGATGAAGATAAATAGATGGAACCAATTAGGATGTAGGAAGTTAGATGTATGAAAAATATAAGGCATGTACTGGAACTTTAATATGATTCATATTAATAGTGTAAAACATTGGATGCCTAACTTGTCTTTGAATGTGTAACAATAAGTAGGGTGTATGCATGAATTCAGATGCATATGATTGAAAGCCTGACTTATAAGGTTCCGGTGGCCTTTTCCCTCCTTCTTTGCTTCATAACTTGGCTCTTGATGCACAATCCTTTTGAGATGTCTTTCACAATTAGGTTTGTGAGCTCAATTATAACAATTGATCATTGCGCAATGTTCTCACGTTTGTGTATTCCTCTATGTTTCAAGCAGTTCACATGATCTTTTCAATATGAATGAGCATGACCATTACCTAGAACACATGCGTGATGACAAAAGGTGCAACAAAACTTGGTTCCAAGTTTCTTGAATGTAAAGGAAATAATGAAGAGAAATACTAAATATTTTGCCATTTTGATGCAGCCCAATACAGTTCTTAACTAGCGGAGCGGGATCTAAGGCTTGAAAGGGTGATGTTAAGGATCAAAACATGACACATTTTCCATATGGTATGATAGGGTACATCTGAGCATTTCTGAGGACCATAGATGAATGAATTAGCCTTGTGATTTGATGTGTATATGCCACATGATTTAATTGTTGGTTTAAGCTAAAGTTATGTTTAGTCCCATAGATAGTTATATTTGGGATAGTTATGTTTTGTCTCATAGATTATTAATTTTGTATCATACATTTAGTGGAAATTGAAAATAAATAATCGTTGACAATTTTAACACCAGTGCAACTAAAACCGGTGCAAAACAATTACCGATTCCATATAAAACCAGTGTAAATTTAGCACCAATTTTTTAGGCCGGTGCTAATATGAAAAATGGTGCCAATTTTGCACCGGTTTTAGAAAACCTAGCTAACCAAAAACCCAGTGCTAAATTGAGCACCGATTTTTTAGACCGGTGCTAATATGAAAACCGGTGCAAATATAGCACCGGTTTTAGAAACCCGTTGCTAACCAAAAATTGGTTCTAAATCTAGCACCGGTTTTCAAAAAACTGGTGAAAATGTTTCACCGCCCACTTAGGCACCGGTTTTTAGAACCCCCAAAAACAGGTGCTAGACTTCCAAAAAACCGGTGCTAGACTTCCAAAAAACCGGTGCTAGAGGGTCAGTCCTGTGTTTGTGTATATTAATCAATAAATATATAGATGCAACATGTCTAATCGAAGTCGCACATGGGTCGGTAAAACTGAATGGTTAACCGAGATTTGTGCGACATCGGACACTAGGTAAACTACATAAATTATGAATAAGTGAAGTCACACAATTATCGGTCCACCCAAATAGATAAACAATAATTATGCGAGGTTATATCCACTGCTGGAATTATAAATTAGCGATGTCGCATAAAGTTCGGTAAAACGGAATGGTTTACCGACGAATGTGCAACATCATATGGGAGATGAACTACAACAGTTATGAATACGTTACCTTGCACCCTTGTCACTATAATCGACGTAAAAAAAGGGGTAGGCGAGGTCACAATCATTAAAAGGGGAGACTCAAACAACAACAACAAACAAGCAAACAGAACGAACCTAAACCAAAAATAATTTACCCACAACCTAATCAACATTCTCCCAAAACCTAATCGATGAACCCTAATCCATAAAAACATCTTACTGGAAGCAAATAACACATTCAAAATACACCACATACATAAATATTTCAATAGTAAATTTAAAAACAAAAGTAAAATAACCAAATGTAGAAACCATAAATTTGAGAGGATGTGCAAGAGGACTGTTGGAATTCAAAGGAAAGTTAAATGTTTAAAGGAATGCATGAGGTGGGCTCCATATATATAGTCGTTACAAACTTTGTGTATTCGGAAAATGATTATACGTCGCAAGCTATGTTGATAGGGTAGATACAACAACGACGGTATTGTGACGTCGCTAAGTCTGACTGTGATGTAATGGTGGATCTGGTAGGGCCAAAGTAATGATGGATGTGACTGTGACAAAATCTTAACATCCACCATTACTTTGTTCCCGTGAGTTGTGAGTGTTATACACTTGGTGAGTGACCTTACTAAACAAAGGGGAAGGGGAGATGTTTTTATACTAATCGTTTTGTTTTTCTTTGTAGCTTAGAAGATATGATGGACGATAATCCATTCGTCTTTCCATCCTTTGTTGGCGACCCCAAAAATTTACCATTGACAAACCCTTTCAATAGTAGATGAGGTACACAATCTCGTGAAGATCCTCCAGATGGTTGGGAGTAACAATGAATCAAACCAAATGAACCTCTTAATCCAGATCAGTTTGATGTTACAATAAATGTGCTCATGAGTGAAGTGCAACAATTGGCGTGAAAAATCAACAACATGGCCAAACCAACACCTCCAAATTTGGCCAAGAAGGAGGAATTCCAAGGTTTTGTTTGCATATTTCATGGTTATGGTATTTTAAAGGAGGAATTTGATGATGCGTCGAAAAGGTGATCACACTGAGGGTCTTCTAGAAAGCAACGCCACAACAACCGACATTCCTGGAGAAAAGCTAGTTTGGGTTCCGGTGAGAGCTCAGATTCAGCTTGAGACATCAATGGTTTAAAGTATGACATCACTCGATTTGATGGTCAACACAATTCGACGAAGTATCTTGATTGGGAGCAATAGATTGAGAATCTGTTTGATCTCAACAATTATCGGAAGAAAGAAAAATTGAAATTGGTGCAGTATTCCTTCACTCATTATGCGGCTGAATGGTGGAAGAATTTGAGAGAGTCGAGACAGATTGCTGGGAAGAGACCTATCTCTACTTAGGAGAGATTGAAGTCTGTGTTTTGATCATATCATGTTCTGCCTGCATATTGGATGGAAAACTATTCTTATTTGAGCAATATGAAGCAAGGAAGTCAATCTGTTGATGAATATTGGCAAGATCTCAAGTTGACCATGAGAAGGGTCGGAATGAAAGAAGACGATAAGAAGAATCGATTCATAGAAGGCTTACAAGAAAATCTTCAAGTACCGGTTCATCTTCAATATCATGTGTTGATGAGAGATTTATTGGTGAAAGTAAGATTGTTTGAGAGCATCTTGCAGGCAAGGAGACCTAATATTGAATTTCCCAGTGAAAAATAAGGGTTTGATTCGGGAAACCCTAGTTTGGGCCGTGAAAGAGGATCAAACATGGGCGATCATGGATCGGTGCTATCCTATTCGAATTTGACTTATAATCCCAGTGAAAGAAGGATGACAACCTCTACTCAACAATCTTAAAAAAATCCAGGAAAATCTACTACATCTTCATCAAATCCAGTTTCTTCTAACACTCCAACTTATTTCCATTGTAAAGAAAGAGGACACGTTCGTAGTAACTGCCCTCCTGCTCAAATTTTAACTACAATTGAGGAGGAAGATGAAGAAGATGAAAATGCTGATATGCTAGCTTTATATGAAAGCCAGGAAGAATGGGTAGATGAAGAGATCATCATAAATGATCATGGTGAACAAGGTCCAGAAACACAAGGTAATTTCATGTCATTGAGACTCCTAAACTCTCAAATGGCCAAATATTAGGTACAACTTGTCAATATGTTTCATACTCGTTTCCTTGTTAAAGATAAGAATTGTTTACTGGTTATTGATGGTAGTTTTTGTGCTAATACTGTTTCTAATCTTCTTGTTAAATCACTGTCTTTTCCTGTTACTACTCATCCATCTCCATATAAAATCATTTGGTAAATTTTCAGGGTGAAATTAGGGTTAACAAATAATGCATGATTAACTTTAAGATAAGAAAATATTATAATTCTATCTTGTGTGATGTTATACCTATGGAAGCTAGTCATATTTTGTTACGTAGACCTTGGCAGTTTGATCAAAAATATTTGCATAATGGTTACACTAAAAAATTTATTGTGATCAAGGATAGAACCAGGTATACTTTAACACCATTATCTCTTGTGGAAGTTTTTGAAGCTCAAAGGCGAATGAAAGTCGACAAAGAGAAGTTTACGACTGAGGCAGAAGTGGCCGATCAATACCCTAATCAAGGTTTGAGTGATTTCGTCCAAAGGGTGGTAAAAAGGAGCAAAATCCATGGAAATTTCGACCAAAAACCATGGAAGGCCAAACCATAGGCAGGTAAGTCAGGTGAGTCACAGAATGATACTGATAAGTCACGTAAAATTATGTCCTCACATCTTAGTCCTTTACCATCGATTTACATGATGAGACATGAACTTCCTACTGATTATGGTAAATCTTTTTATGCTTCAATAAGGAATGTGAATCATAATCGTGCTTTTTCTAATCATTGTTATGTGCTTATTTTACATTTTAAAGAGAGTTATCTTGCCAAGGATGATATTCCTACACATGTTTCTCCATGGTTTCCTAAGATGTTACAGGAATTTGAAGATGCCTTTCTGGATGAACTTCCTCATGGACTACCACCCATGCAAGGCATAGAACATCATATTGACCTACTTTCGAGTTCGGTTATTCCAAATCGTTCAGCGTATAAAGAAAACCCCGAGGAGACAAAGGAACTACAATGACAAGTAGAGGATTTACTCAAAAAGGTTATGTGGGTGAATCTTTAAGTCCTTGTTTTGTGCTTGTCATTTTAGTTCCTAAGAAATATAAAACTTGGCATATGTGCATTGATTTTCATGCTATAAACAAGATAACCATTAAGTATCGTCATCCTATACCTGATGAAGATCCTGAGACGACTACCACCATAAATGAAGACATTCCACGTTTTGATCAAACATTCAAGGGTTATGTTCGGGATCCTCTAAGTGACATGGTGGGACCTATGACAAGGTCAAGAATGAAGCTTAGGGATGCAACATTGAATGGTTTGATTGATTGCCTTCATAATGAAGAATTAATGAAGAAGTCGGCAAGGGCTTGGATTACTATTCAAGTTTGTCGATTAACTGAAGACATTATGAAGAACACTATACTCTTTTTCCCATTGGATTTTTTAATGAGGTAGTGTGATCATTGTAACATTAATTTTATTTTGGGTTTCTGGACTGATAGTTCGGCCATGGGCCTTAGTGTGCTGTCAAAAATAAATGACAGTCCATTAGTGTTTAGCATATTCAGATTTATTCTGATTAGAATTAGATTTGGTAAGACTAGATAATGTAATATTTTTCTAGTCCATTGCTAGCTCAGCTCGGCCGAATTATAGAATGGTAGGATTTGATTTTTGGTATTTTAGTTAGATATGGTTTTAGCTTCCTTAAGCTGCCATGAGATTCATTCAGATTCTGATTGTGATTAGGTTTCCATTTGGCTAAATTTTACCCTCTATTTAAAAGGATTTGGCCGAAAATTATAATCATCTTTTATCAATCATATATTAAGACTTTTGAGACATTCTCATTATCTTCATTGTTGCTTAAATCTGCGGGCTATTTAAGTTTCAGTTTCCTTTATAGGCGTACCCTGCGGGCTAGATGTTTATAGAGAAACCTTGTAAGTGTACCCTATGGGCTAGACGCTCATAAGTCGAGTTGAGTGTATCCTGCAGGCTAGACACTGCAATTCGTGCATTTATTTTGAGTGGTGCAAGATTCTCAAAATAAATAAAGATCCGATTTTCCGCAATCCAAAGTCTTCGCAAGGAGATTCATATCAGTTGGTATGAGAGCAAAGCAAAAGATTCTTGGTCGATTTCACCATCATCAGGGGTTTTGAGTTTTTGTTTTGAATTTAATTTCAAAATTTACATTATAAACTCATTCGTGTCTTTTTCTAACTGTTTTTGTTTAATCTTTCTTAGCAGGAAGGTTGAATCTTGAGTCAAAGGTCGTCGAAGGGTCCGAGAGTTAGAATACTTCGGTATTACTATCCGCCTTCACCTTTTCAATCGAGTCAGGAGGACGTTGAAGGGTCTGAGCGTTAACAAGTATTATCCGCCTTCACCTCTCGGTCAGTTTTGTAGATCTAGGTAGCTTATACAGTTTTATGTGCTTGTGATATTTTCTTCAACTCTTCTGAAAATCATTGCATGTTCATAATCGTACTTGCTTCAATCTCGTTCTTTGATTCCGTAGTCTTGAATTGTTCTTGATTCTTGATTACACGTACAAAAAAGAGTATTTTGTGTCATTTTCCAGATATAGTGTCATATTCTTGATCCTTGCGATCTTGAATACCTCGAAGTTCATTAGAATCAAGAGGAAGTTGTCGCAAATTTCTTTTCCAAGTTTTATATAGGCTTATAACTGTTCCAAAAAATTGAAAATAAAAAATACGGGTACCAGGTTTTGGGAATTCAGAATCGGAATTTGGGTTCTGGAAAAATCGGATTTGGGGCTATTTTGTAATTTTTAGAAAGTTTGGGGGCTGTTTTGCAATTTTTGAAAATTTGTAAGGTTGCACACGGCTGGAATTTTTGGAAATTAGAATCTGGGATTTTTGTGATTTATTTTTGAAAAAAGAGCTTGATTTATAGCTGCAAAAGAGAGGAGAAAAAGCAAGAGAGAAAGAAAATTCAATTCAAGAAAGGAAAAGGAAAAGGAAAAGGAAAAGGAAAACTAATTCCTTGTTGAGAGCGGAGAAGTTGAATTTCTATATATAGAGGGCTTGGGGTTCATTCAAAATATACCTTGATCAGCAAGGTTCCAGGTACATATTATTTCTTGAAGGATTTGGGGTTAAACTTCATAATCCTATTTGATTTTAAGAAATCGTTTTTCATTATCGGAACTTTGTTGAAACCTATATAAAGCATTCTTATATTGATCATAACTTCTTCGATATAGCTCCGATTTAAGCCATTAAAATTGAGTTGTCTTCCTTATTCTTTGTAGAATATAGAAATATAATTATTAGAGCCTGTTTCTGAGTTTATATATTTTTAAATTTCGAATTACTTTTTGCAGTACTTAACCGTACAGTTGCTTTGATTTATAGCTGTTTTGATTAAATTGTCCCCTTGTGAACCTTAGCCGTGTGAGTTGTGAGAGATATACACTTGGTCAGTGATCTTACCAAACAAAGGGCATGTGGGAATTTTTATTTCTAATTGTTTGTTCTTTCTTAGCAGATAGCGAAGATTGCGGATGATAATCCTTTCGTCCCGCCTTATGTTAAAGATCCCAATAATTAACCCATTACAAATCCGTCTACTAGTAGGTATGCAAAAAAACCTAGAGACAAGGAAAATGATAGTTGGGAGAGACATCAGTTTAAGCCGAACGAACCTCTTGATCCAGGTCACTTCGCTGCAACTATGAATGCCATGATGCGTGAGATGCAGAAATTGGCGTGCAAAATTGACACCGTCACACCTCCCACTCATAAATCCATAGCTATTAAGGGAGACCCTCAAGGTCATGTATGAAAATTTCAGGGTTATGGTAGTTCATACGAAGAGTCGATTGAATCAGAGAGACGATCAAGAAGAGGTTCCTCCAGAAAACACCGCCACAGCAAGAAACATTCTTCCCGGAGAAGATCTCATGATAGTTCTGATTCAGGGTCTGGGTCGGATTTCGCTCAAGAAATAAAGGGGTTGAAATATGAAATCCCTCGGTTTGATGGACAACATAATCCTATAAAGTACCTTGATTGGGAGAGACAGATTGAGAATCTGTTCGATTTGAATAACTACCGGGAGAAAGAGAAGGTTAAGGTGGCACAATATTCCTTCACTCATTATGCTGCTGAGTGGTGGAAAAATGTTAAAGAGAAGAGACAGTTTGCCGGAAAGAGACCTATCTCCACTTGGGAGAGATTAAAGACTAAGCTTCGCACATATCATGTTCCACCAACTTATTTGAAGGAGCAACATTCTTATTTTCCAAATATGAGGAAAGGGTCTAGAACGGTTGATGAATATTGGCAAGATTTAGAATTGACCATGAGGATAGTCGGTATGAAAGAAGATGATGCGTTCATTAAGAATCGTTTCATTGAAGAACTAAGGGAGAATCTTCAGACGCCCATCAGACTTAAACATCACATATCAATAGATGATTTATCGATGAAGGCGAGATTAGTTGAGTCTACACTTCGGCCAAAGAGACCTCAATTTGGATTTCCCAGTCAACGATCAGGATTTGACTCCGGAAATTCTAGTTTGGGACAAGGAAGAGGCACGACCATGGGAGGCCGAGGCACTGGTCAAATCTTCTCCAATTCAATGTTTTCAAATTAGAAGAAGGCTACTCCTCAAATTTTGAGCCAACAATCATCCAGGAGTTCAGGTAAGTCTCCAGTGTCTTCTTCAAATTCGGTTTCTGTTAACACTCCTGCCTGTTTTCATTGTAAAGAAAAAGTACATGTTTGCGGTAACTGTCCTCATGCGAGGGTGTTAACTACTATTGAAGAAGAATAAGATGATGAGTATGCAGAGATGCCTCCTCTTGGAGAGTTTGATAATGAACAGATAGATGAGGAATTCATCATAGATGATCACGATGAGCAAGGTCCTGAGACACAAGGTAATTATGTCACTTTAAGGTACTGAACTCGCAGATGGCCGAGTCCCAGGTACAAAGGATGAATATTTTTCATACTCGTTGCCTTGTTAGAGATAAAAAATGTTTGTTGATCATTGATGAAGGTTCTTATGCTAATACTATTTCTAATCTTCTTGTGAAATCATTGTCTTTGCCTGTTGTTTCTCATCCATCACCTTATAAACTTGTCTGGTTAAATTTTAGTGGTGAGATTAGAGTGAACAAACAATGCATGATTAACTTTAAGATTGGGAAATATGTTGATACTAGCTTGTACAATGTTATACCTATGGAAGCTAGTCATATTTTGTTAGGAAGACCATGGAAATTTGATCGTAGAACTATGCATGATGGTTATTCCAACAAGATTACTGTGATTAAGGATAGAACCTGGTATACATTGTTACCATTATCTCCTATTGAGGTCGTTGAAGCTCAAATGCGCATGAAAGGTGAGAAAGAAAAAATTTGCAATTGAGCTAGAAGAAGTGGCCGAATCAAACCCTAAAGAGGGGATGAAGCCGATCGGCCAGAAGGGATAAAGTGGCGCAAACCCTAACCCTAGGGGGAAGGTGACCGGTCACAAGAAGGGTGTTGATCAAAACCCTAAGGAGCCAAAGGGTCACAAGGGTTTGGACGATGAAAAACCTAAGGGTTTTGGCAATTCAGATAAGTCAGGTAATCTTGTGAGTGATTCTGATAAGCCGTGAAAAGTTTTATCTTCACATGTTAGTCCTTTACCATATATCTATATGATGAAACGTGAATTGTCTATTGATTCTGGAAAATTGTTTTATGCATCTATTCGGGACATGAATCGCGCTTTATCTACTCATTCACATGTTCTGATTTTATATTTTAAAGTATGCTTACTCGTCAATGAGGATATACCTGTACATGTTTCTCCACAGTTTGCTTAGTTGTTACAGGATTTTGATGATGTTTTTCCTGAAGCATTGCCACAAGGATTGCCTCAATTGTGTGGCATTGAACATCAGATTGATCTGATTCTGGGTTCGGTTATCCCTAATCGTCCGACATACAAACCAAACCCTGAAGAAACTAAGGAACTACAACGACAAGTAGAGGAGTTACTACAGAAAAGGTATGTACGT
>JAULKM010003011.1:0-31636 GCA_032355605.1 Rubia tinctorum | reverse complement strand
AACAATATCTCTAGCTACACACAACAATTTTGCATAAAAAATTGATATTTAGAAAATAGATGTTAAGACGAATCTAATAATATCTCACATGATATTTTTATTATATATGTATATTAATATATAATTAAGGTCAAATTTTGCAAAATCTGACTTGGAAAAAGTAAATGTGTCATTTTCTCTTGGACGGAGGGAGTATGATTTTACCTCGGTTATTTTATTAATTGAGGTAAAAGATAAAAAAATAGAGTAAATAATTTTACCGAATTGCGTGCGAAGTCGCATATATTATTTTAGCAAGACGTGCAAAATCACATTCTACGTCGTTCCAATCGACATGTTATGCGACAAAATACCAACATCGCTAATATATAAAAGATAGGATAAAACAGAAATAAATGGACTTTTGTAAATGAAGACGTGATATTTAAAGGGTGGAATAAAGGGGAAAACTACAACAATCAATTATATAATTTTTAATTAAAGTACTTAAATTATTAGAAAAGTCAAGAACATATCATTACATATAATACATAAAGTAGATGAAGAATTATCTCATAGTTTCAACATAACAGAAATTATAATAAACTCAATCAACTCGGAGTATGATGACCTTGAAGACGATTAGCCCCCCAACTCGTGTCACCTCGAAGAACAAGGTGCCCTCGATACATAGACGGTTTCCAGAAAGGAACTCCCCAAAACCCTTTGGGGACAGGGCCTTAATCTTCCCACCCCTAAGTAATTCATATGCCACTCTGTCCCGTAGCACCTTAGAACAACGGGGGTCTTCTTAGTCGGGATGAGTTGTACAATCTCAAGAGGGATGTAATAAATAATAAAAAATTGATTAGAAATATATATATATATATATATGTATATATAGGTAATGAAGAACAATTAATATTAATTGAAAATGGCCTACCAAAGTTGGGGTTTTTCCAAAGTTCTGCTGTTTCAAGGTGCAGTGGAACCGTGGGCTATCAACGACAATTGTATGATATTCAAGGTCGACCACAGGAGGCTCAGGATTGCTCCGTTGTGCGGAGAATTGTCTGAGCATAAAGAAATATTGATTGTGGTAAATTGTGACAATTTATAAGTAAAAATCTATGTAAAATGGTAGAAGACCTGGAAAGTGGGGCGGCTTGAGCATCATTTGCCTGCCATTTGTCCTGGACAACAGAAGAAAATGTTAAGGGTATATTAAGGGCATACCGTACATGGAAATGTAGGGTGAGATGTAGCACCTACGTTGCAGATACATGTCGGTCCTAATTAGTGACTTGGTTGACGTGTACCCACGACGTCGCTACAATGTCGACTACACCGAACAACTAACAGACGTAGGAACGAGGTTGCATTTGAAAATGTAATGTAAACTGAAATGCGACGTTTCGATATGGTTGACCCATCGTAACACCAATGGTCCAACCAAACTAAATACGACGTCTCGTGTATATTCCTTACCATATGAATATACGACGTCACATAAACCAATATATGACCAAAAGGCTGCCGACATCGCATACATCTGAAACAGCTATGGAAAACCCAGAAAACCCAGAAAAATCGATGCTTTAAGAACAGACAAGTACTGAAAAACGTTCAAAATCATACAAAAACATAGTACATAGGTATACATTTTAGGAAACTTCACAATCTAACAGATTTAAGTAAGAACAAGAAAATTAAAATACACAACACATTCACAAACCATAGATCGGAAATGTAAAGCAAAAAATCTTGGAAAGTATATGTTAGAAGTGTTGAAAAACTATAGCTTTGGGATGAGAGTAGAGCAGAGGTGTTGGGAGACTATTGGAGCTCGCAGGAAACTTGTGAACAACAACTTGATCTGAATGTGTGGGACCTTCTATTTAAAGCCATGTTAGTGCGACTTCATTTTGGATCCTTGGGTTGTACGCCTCGCATAGTGGAACGTCGCACCTATGTCGGTACCAATGTCGCATAAATAGACGGTTTTTTTGCGACGTCGCTCATACAAAATTACATCATATTTAATAGCCTTCCATGTCAGCAGGCATAAGAAGATGGTTTCATGGAGCATGCGATATCGCAAACCATTATCCTGACATCGCTATCATTACTCTGCGACATCAACATTAACGATGTCACAAAAATTGCAGTCCCCCTCATCTTGCTTCTTTCTATCATCGACGTCGCTCCACATGCACGCCGATGTTTTTCTGAACGATATCGTAGCTATGAACTCCAATCATCAGTCATCTTTCTTAAACTGACGTCGCTCACAAATCTGCCGACGTCGGTCCAAAACCGAGGTAATACTTTTTTTTAATCTTGGTTATGAACCAAGGTAAAAATGTACTTTTTACTACAACAGTATTTACCTCAATTTTTTGGGACTGAAAACCAAGGTAAAAATGCCTGTAGAACTGAGGTAATAGGCGCTGTTTGTTGTAGGTACATGACTGTTGGCGGTTTTGTCCGGTCACATGAGGTTTATAACAAATATGTATACCAAAAACTAGAGAGCAAGAAGCAAGTGAGACTACAACGCTTATCTCTCGAAGGTGTATCTAAGGGAGCAAGAAATGCAAGAGGCTCATTAAGGAGGGAGATTGACCTCAACCATCCGCTGACCAGCTTGTTAGAGAACCCCTTCTCAGAACAATTTCTTAAAATTCTTGACCCTTGGAAATCTCTGAAGGTGTTTTAATAATAGAATTTATTATTTTTCATACCTTTTCCCCTTTCCATTTCTAATCATTTTTTTTTATTTTCAGTGGGTCTCGGTTCAGCCTTGAACTCAAATAAAGGGGATCGACGTACTGCTGGAAATTTCAACAACCTTTCCTTAATGGAGTGTCTGAAGAAAGGGGCACATGATAAAAGCTTCCAAAATCCCCTCTCTCATATTCTTTCGACCACCTCGAATATTTCCATATTAGAGGAAGCAGTTTTTGGAACGTTAGTTGAGGATCCCCAGGTTTTATGCTTCAAAGATTTCTTCTATCCCACTTCTTGTTATAAAACCTCTTCTCATTTTTTCTTCTTTTTAAACTATTCTATTACTTATTAGGTAAATCAACATTTTAACCTGGGGGCTCAAAAGATAGAGGAACAAGTTTCCTCGTTCTCTTCTCAAGTCTCCTCCTTCCCCTCCCTCATTCAAGTGCTGGACATGAACCAGACTAAGATTCGTCTGGAAGTCCAGAAAAGATATTCAGAGATAATAAAGCTAAAGGGAGATCTCGAAGCAGCAAAGAAAAGGAATACATATTTCAAGGCTGAGGAGAGGAAAATTTCCCTTTTAATTTATATTATCCTTTTGTCTTCGTAGTATAATGCATTGAAGAGATATTTTCAGAATGCTTGTCGAGAACTCTCCGAAACCCAAAAATAATTAGATAACACACGAGAGGACCAGATGATATTGATGTTGGATCTGGTCGAGTGGAAAAAAGAATTTGACTCTTGGTTCAATAATAGTCACCCCTCGATACAAAGGATTCAGAAAGATCTGTATGACAAGAATATATTGTTAGATTCATGGATATATGGGAAATATCCCGTGTTTAAGGAATTTATAAGGGAATTCGAAGCAGGAAAATATAATGGGGTTGTACCTCTCGAAGTAGTTGATAATTACAATCCTGTCAAGAGGAGTTATCAAGATATTATTCATCATATAATGTGCCGATTTGGGTCCCTTTATCGATGTCTTGCTGATGCTAATAAACTGCCAATCACTGAAGCTCGCCTTAACCTTAGTCAAACTGAAGCTTACAAGTTTAAGGATCAAGTAATAGAAGTAGTACAACTGTATGAGATGTATCTAAACGATAATAGCAGATTGAATGATTTTTATCCAAAAAGACTGAAGCTACAGATGGAAATTCCTCATTAGCCGAGTCCTTGGCTACTGAGAACTCTAGTCTTGAGGGAGAAAACAAAGAGCTACATACCACTCTCAATGTCTATATAAGGAACCTTCGAGCCCACATGCTATATCATGGTGTTCTTGACTCCAGACTTATCGATAATATCCGTATATTTTTTATTAGGGCGGCTAATAACGGGATCGTTCACCGCAAGGTATATACTGAGGGGACTCCTCGTCAAAAGGTATCAACTGAGGCCATATTATAATGGTTGAAGGAATTTCCTCACGTGCACCCTCGAGCAAGAGGATTGATAGCTTCACTTTCTAGCACTTTGAAGGTTTAAAAGAATACTAAAGGTCGTGAATCTTTGAGGGCTGTATCGTCTAATGCCAACCCAAGAAAGAAAGAGACTTCTGGTAGCAAGAGAAATTATCCCGAGTCCGAAGGACTTCAACTGAGCAATCTGGAAGATGATAAACAAACAGGCCTTATGTCAAAACGTTCTCTTTCGAAGACTATAATAGATCCTTCTGAGTACCCTAAAGAATAGACAGAGAGTAACTTTCAAACTGTGGCTGACATTAAAATAGAAGAAATTGAGCGTTTAGAGGAAAAGTTAGGGAAATTAATGCTCTAGAACTTTTAGGCCTTGAACTGACTTTGTATATTTCGCTGTATTGATGTATAATATTTATGATGTTTTTACCTTTTAGTTTCATCTCCTTCTCGATTTTTAAGAACATCGAGGTTTCCGTATTGAATTCTTACTATTTCATCCATCGAACTTAGTCGGTATCATTTTACTTTTACCATGTGTTTGTAAATACCACATCGCGTGCTATATTAAAACAAAGATAACTCGAATGCAGCGCATAGCGTACATTTTTATTTTTAATATTTGCAACACATAGCGTACGAAGCAAAGATAATATATAAAGAGTGTAGCGCATAGCGTACAACTTATTTTCATCAGCCGCAGTGCATATCCTACGAAACTGGAATCAATAAAAGGAACGCAACGCATAGCACACAAATTGAATCTATTAGACACAACATATAACATACAAAGCTGAGATTAATACAAGGAGTGTAGCACACAACATACAACTCAAATCTATCAGTCACAACGCATAGCTTATGAAGTTGAGGTTAATACAAGGAGTGCAACACTTAGCTTTCCTCTCAAATCCTCAGCCGCAATGCATAACATACGAAGCTGAGACTTATTAAAAGAAATGCAGCAAATAACATAAAAGACTCTAATCTACAATATAGCAACTTCTAACCGTCTAATCCATGCCTAATTCATTTAGAGCTGATGATACTTTCAAAGGTTGAAAACATTCTATCTTCTCAGGATTTGACCACCGTCCATTTCCTCTGGAGTATAACTGCCTCCTGGGTATGCTTCCACAAACTTGTAAGGACCTTCCCAGTTTGCAGCTAACTTTCCTTCTGGCTCACGTCGACTCTTTTCATTTTTTCTCATTACCAAATCTCCTGGACTAAACTGGACCCTTCTAACCCTTTGATCGTGATAGAGTTTGACTTTTTCCTTCACCTTAGCCTCATGCAGGGATGACAATTCTTGTCTTTCCTATATTATATCAAGATCTATACGAAGATTATCATCATTAATCTCCCTTTCAGAAACTGGTATCAACCTTGGGCTTGGTACCCCAATCTCTGTAGGAATCACTGCTTCAGAGCCATAAGCCAAACTGTATGGTGTTCTCTGGTGGTAGAAGATTCAGCCGTTCTATAAGCCCACAAAACACCAGGTAACTCACCTATCCAATTTCCTTCATCCCCTCAAGTCTTGTACGAATTCCATTCATGATCGTTCTATTGGTTACCTCAACCCGGTTGTTCGCTTGGGGATGATACACAGATGTCATCTTATGCTAAATTTTATACTCTTCGCACCACCTCTTGGAAGGTTCGTGAGCAAAATGCATCCCATTTTCTGGTATTATAGTCTTTGAAATCCCAAAATGACAGATGATAATTTTCTTGTAGAACGCGATTACAGAATCATTTTTCATGTTTGTCAGTAGCTCTGCTTCAACCCACTTTGTGTAATAATCTATGGCCACAATGAGATACATGAACTGTCCTGAGACCTCTGGAAAAGGTCCCACTAGATCGATCCTCCACTTATCGAATGGCCATGAACTGTGAATATTCATCATCTCTTCCGTGGGAATGTGAGTAATTGGGGCATGCTTCTGGCACCGATGATATGCCTAGATAT
The DNA here is from genome assembly GCA_032355605.1 of Rubia tinctorum. Lineage (NCBI taxonomy): Eukaryota > Viridiplantae > Streptophyta > Magnoliopsida > Gentianales > Rubiaceae > Rubia > Rubia tinctorum. The sequence goes on along the minus strand of JAULKM010003011.1, from coordinate 25,516 downwards.
ACTTATTAGCACCGTTGAGTATCATATGCCATTAGTATCCCACTTGAATGAGCCCCCTTGCCACAGATTGGGCACCTTGATGATTACCGCATATACCTTCGTGAACCTCCCTGATCAAATAATCGGCTTTATAAGGAGTGACACATCGAAGCAACGACTGAAGATGACCCATTCGATACAGAAGTCCATCTTGCAATACATACCTCAGGGCTTTCAATCTTATCTTTCTTGTCTCAACTACATCTTCAGGCACAACTCCATATTGAAGGTAACTTACTATAGGTTTCATCCAATATTTATCCTCTCCAAGGGCCATTACCTCTTGCTCCTCGAAACTACGCTTGTTCAAAGTTTCCATGAGTAACCGCTTCTTAGATTGAATTCCCAAATCTTACAAAAAAGTTTTCTTTAAGAGTCTGCCTTATGATTTTCCTCTCTTGGTACCTGTGTCAGGGTGTAAGCTTGAAACCCACTCAATAAAGGCTTCACTACCTCTAGATACCGCTGCAAACTGCGTTCCCTTGCTTCATATTCTCCATTAACCCTGCTGGACTACAATCTGGGAATCACTAAATATTTATAAATCCTCCACCATAATATCTTTAGCCAGGTGTAATCCCGTAATCAAGGCCTCATACTTAGCTTCATTGTTCGTGACCTTGAATGCAAGTGCAAAGTATACGGGTAATCCTGCCCTCGGGACTAGTGAGTAACACTCCTGCATCACTTCTCCCCCGAGTGTGAAGATCCATCCACCTACAACTTTCATACCTCTTTATTTTGAACATATCCATCAAACTCGATAGGCTCCGTTGTTTCCATTATAAAATCTACAAGGGCTTGACCCTTTATTGCTGTTTTGGAGTGGAACTGTATGTCATGCTCTCATAGTTCGACAACCCACTTCATCATTCTCCCCAAAGCCTCCATCTTTAAAAGAATCTGTTTGCTGGGGTGATTGGTAAGAAACACTATCATGTGCCCCTGGAAGTAAGGGAAAAATCTTCGTGCCACATGTATCAATGCCAAGATCAACCTCTCGAGAGATGTATATATTGTTTTATGCCCTTGCAAAGCTCAGCTTAAAAAGTATATGTGGTTTTTCTACCTTTACTTATCCTTCACTAACACTACACTAATATCCATAGGTGAAGCAGAAATATACAAGAACAAAACCTTGCCTTTCTTAGGCCTCATGAGGGTTGGCAACAATCGAATGTGTTCCTTTAATTGTTTGAACACCTCCTCGCATTTGTCCATCCACTCAAAACTATTTGCTCTTTGAAGCTCATAAAAAGGTTAAAATTTTCTCTTCTCCCTTCGAGAGGAATCGACTTAATGCTTCCAAAGACCCCGTAAGCTTCTGAACAGCCTTCACTATTTGCGGACTCTTCATTTTTATGAGGGCCTCAAATTTCTTGGGGTTAACGTCGATTCCCCTATTAGATTCCATGAATCCAAGGAATTTTCCAGTCCCTACTACAATTACACACTTAGCTAGGTCCAACTTCAAATTTGCCCCTCGAAACTCTTCGAATGTTTCTTTCAAATATCTAGAAACTCATCGTGACTCCCGCTCTTCATAACCATGTCATCCACATATATTTCTATATTCTTTCCTATCTGTTTCTTGAACAACTTGTCCACTAGTCCTTGATAAGTTGCTCCTGTATTTTAAAGCCAAAACGGTATTTTCTTATAATAATATGTACCCATATTAGTGATAAATGAAGTTTTCTCCTTATCCTCTTCCGCCATGAATATCTGATGATAACCCTTGTGAGCATCAATGAAATCCATAACATGATACCTAGTTATGGCTTCCACCAACTGGTCAATCGGTGGTAGCGGATAACTATCCTCAGGGTATCACTTATTCAAATTAGTGAAATCAATATATATTCGCCAAGTTCCATCATGTTTTGGTACCATAATTGGATTAGCTAACCACTCTGGATAAATGACCTCCTCGATAACCTCCTCTTTAAGAAACTTTTCAACCTCCACTTTGATAGCCTTTGCTCTTCCTGGGGAAAATATCCCCCTCTTTTGTTTAACTTCCTTAATCGATGGATTGATATTCAATTTATGGAGTGCCAGTCTCAAAGGTACTCCAGATAGATTGGAGGTACTCCAAGAAAACACATCACCATATTTTTCAAATAAAATCCCTAATTTCTCCTTAACATCCTCGTGCATTAACTCCCTACAACCACTATTCCCAAATATCTAATTTGTATTTGCTCCGTGTCAGCTAGGCTAATCTCTCCATGCATTGAGGCTACATATCTCGCTCTCCTCGTTTCCCTTACCGTTGTTAACTTACCATTCTTAGCCACTGTTTGATTCTATCGAATGGAAGCTATGTCCCTATCCGTGGGTAATTTCTTCTTCAAATGATAAGGAGACCACACAACTCGAGCTTGGCACATCCATGACCTTCTAAGAATTATATTGTAGGGCGACTATGCATCGATAACTGCAAAATTACAGTCTATCATCACCCCCTTATCTCCATCAGTTATCTGAACCGACAAAGTGATATCCCCGAAGGAAATACATTTTTACCCATAAAATTGGACAAGGGTGAGCCAAAATTTTTCAAATTGCTACGGCCTATATCCAGCTGGTGAAAGCAATGGGAAAGCATTACCTCAACTCCACTTCCATCATCAATGAAAATCCCATTTATAAGTAATTCCCAATCACATCCGAGATGACCATTGGATCAGCCTATGGATTTTGATTCAGAACTGCATCTGCCTTCGAAAAAGTAATCGTCTCGTCTGGCCAAAACCTTGTATGCCGTGACTCCCCCATAGGAACTTGGCGTGAGTCAACCTTCATAACTGTATTTCAAGACCTCTCACCCACAATTCCATTGATCACATTAATCACTCTATGTATCAGCGAATTATTCCCATTTTTGTTCTCCCAATTTCCAGCTAGTTGCTCTCGTGGCCTTTCATCCCTTCTCTCTTGACCTTGATCTCGAGGTCTCCTGTCCACTCTGCCTCCATTTTTTTGATAATTACTCATGTACGGCTGCTGGGAGGCCGTCTTCGTGCTTCACAAAGATAGTATTTATAGGCCCGAATTATGGGTAACTACTAAATAGTAGCTAGTGGTAAGATGGGGTCGTCCAAGAGAAAAGAGGGGTTTTATCGAGTGATGAATATAATTAAAAATCACATGAAGAAGTTATTCTACATGTGCGGTAACAAAGTGGGGGGTTTTTTATTTTAGAAAAACACTACAACTACTTTGACAAACTTGATTCACAAATGAAGAAATTCATAAAGATCAATAGGCCAAACAAAACACAAAAAAAACCAGTTCATGTAAAAAACTGGAATATTCGTAACCACAACCCATAAGTTCATTACATATATCAGCCCTCAATTCATGAAACAAAGTAAACCTAAACATAGATTAACAACATCAATTATCATATAAACTAGAGCCTAATCTCCATAAACCTTATATAATATCAACGAACTAGAACCATGAAGGTGATGTCGGACGCAAAGGCTGAGGCGAGGCGGATCTAAGCTAAACCCGACATTTTTGGTGGAGCTCGCGACTCCAACCAGCTACCGGAGTGCGGGGAAATGGCGTCGGGGCCAGTCCAGGAGAATGCATCGGGGCTAGTTCGTCACGGAAAAGGAGAAAATGATTAAAGCGGCGGAGATAGCGCGAAGGTAAAGTGTCGGTGATTGCGCGTTCGACGGTGTGCAACCGGAGGAGAAGCATCCTCCACAGCGGTGGCGGATCTGGAGGGGTGGAGAGGGGGTCATCGGCGTCGAAGCCTTCAAAGGCTGGGCGGAGGCGGAGAGGGAGAGGTGGTGGAGGAGGAGGGAGAGGTGGTGGAGGAGGAGGGAGAGGATGGAGAGGAGGAAGAGGTGGTGAAGTGAGGGTTATTAGGAGAGGGGAATTTTATATGATTAGGGTTTCGGTGCTCTAACTTGGGCCAAGTTGGGTTTTTTTACACCGTAGCACCGATATGAAAACCGGTTCCCATGGTGATCATATCGGTGCTCGGTATTTCAAACGCAGCTGCGTGACACTTCTATAAATGGGTGTTTTAATTATTTTTTTCTTCCTGAGAGCAAAGGGAAGAAAAATATTCTAAGTACCTAGCATCGGTTGTCTGACCGGTGCTTATGATCATGCTACCGGTGCTCAAAATAATACCTCAAAAAATTGTACACATATTCAAAATTTTCATTTTCCCACTATAGAGTAGCACCAGTATGGCTAAAAAACAATGCTAGTGCTAGTATATTTTTCCCTCTAAATTAACCTCTCTTTTTTCCAATTATGTCAATGAGAATAAATTTGGCGGAGGCGAATCATAAAATTGGAGAAACCAAAATGCAATTAAATGTGAGACACTAAAGTAATTGAAAATTGCGCTACAATGGGTGAGCGGAAGAGCTTGTAACATAATTCTTTGAAAATTACATTGTGGTCCAAAATTGTGTTACCCATTACCATTGCTCCAATTTACATGATTTTTGTTATTCTTGCCTAAATATGGAAATATAAAATAAATAAATAAATTGTGAAGTATTGAAAAGCGCTAGTACATGTTCTAGAGTAACTTATGGTTGATTACTTGGAAGTTATAAAATGAAATAAAAAAGGATTATGGATATGTTCTTGTGCTCAATTTTTGATAAATATTCCCTTTCAGACTTGGAAAATACAATGGGGGTGTATAGTGTAGTATCACGTTTGAGCGGATTTCAATTTAGAGTTACGAGTAAAGTTTTTACCTTTTGCAATTAGGTCCCTCCAAGAAAGTTGGAGCCGTCGAATCACAAAATTAGCGGAACCAAAATGCAATTCAATAATATATGATCTCAACTCTGCAATTTGGGCATGTAAGAGTGAATGAAAGGGTCTCGAAAGTAAACATTGATTACTTCTATAAATTCTTGGAAAATTACACTGTGGCCCAAAACCGTGTTACCCCATTGCTCCAAAATACATGATTTTTTTTAAATTCTTGCCTTAATGTAGAAACATAAAATAAATGATTTTTTAGGTGAAATATTGAAAAGTGCTAGTACATGTTCTAGAGTAGCTTATGGTTGATTACGTAGAAATTACAAAGTGAAATTGGAAAGGATTATAGTTATGTTTTTGTGCTTAATTTTTTAAATAAATATTCCCTTACATACATGGAAAATACAACGGGGGTGTATAAGGTAGGATCACGTTCAAGTGAAATTCAATTTGGAGTTACGAGTAAAGTTTTTACTTTTTGCACTCAAGTCCCTCCAAGAAAGTTATAGTCTTTAAATCACGAAATTGGCGGAATCAAATGCAATTCAATAATATATGATTGCAACTCTGAAATTTGGGTATGTATGGGTGAACGGAAGGGACTTGAAAGTAAACATTGATTAATTATATAAATTCTTGAAAAATTACATTGTGGCCCAAAATTTTGTTACCACATTATCCATTTCTCCAAAATTCCCTTTTTTAATTTTTTTATTCTTGACTAAGTATAGAAACATTAAATAAATGAATTTTGTGGTGAAATATTGGAAAGTGTTTGTACATGTTGTTGAATAACTCATATCATAAACCAATTTTCAAAAGTAACTCATATCATAAACCCATTTTTCAAAAAAATATATGAGCACCGGTATTAGGTTGTCCATCCATTGAAACTTGAGTTCAAAATTTGAAAATGCCATGATTGCGGAAGGCTAGTAGCTGTTGCGATCTTGTAGCTGGAGTTTTCTCCTTTTTCCTTGCTAGTGAAAATTTTGGGATTTCTTCCTGTGCCATTACAATTTCCTCCATTTATATTTTTTTCTTCAAATTTCTGTGATTTCACCCAGTCACTATTCAGTGTACAGTACTCTCTCCACTTATCTACTGCCGTCTTCTCGAGTTCCTAGAAAGGTAATTCCCTTTTTGTCTGACTGCCATTATTGCGTCTATTTCCTTTTATTTAATTCCCCATTATGTTCAGATTCTTCATCCTTTTCACTATTTCTTCTTCATAGCTCCGGTCTCACATCGCACTCCATTAACATCGTAAGTTCCTCTATTCTCGACTGCTTTTCCTTTCAGAAAGGGGTTTTTATAGTTGTGAATTTGTGGCGTTTCTTTGTTCCAGTAATTCCTTTTCCATCCCTTAGGTGAAAGTTGTTTAGTTATTTTTCCGGCGTACTATTTGTGTTTTCTGTTTCAGATATCACCAGAATTTTTCTCTCTTTCTTTGAATTCTATGACCATAATTCATATAACCTTTGTCTGGACCTCTAATATTGCCGAATCTTCCCTGAAAGATATCCCCGTTGGCCATGTCGATTTAGGGGGAGGATTTCGACCAAATCACAGTTTTTTCTGCCTTCAGTAGTGTTCTTTCTAGATATTACTTGGAAAATCTGAAGGATAGTTTTTCGTTTTGTCTTCGTACTAGCTTAAGGCTTCCGAGCCCTCTGACAATGTTCGCAACCCTCCTCCTGGTTTCATTTCATGCTACCTAGATTATATTAATTTTGTATTCTTTTTCCCTTACTTCAACATATTGTAAACCTACTTTCCCATTATCGGGTCATATTATCCCAGCTCCATCCTAAGGCTATCTCAATCATGGTTGTTTTCCATCATGTGTGCAAAACCGCTCAAATATCTTTTTCTCTCGACTTATTTTGCAGCCTTTATCAACTTCTCAAAGTGAAGAACTTCTCCGATGAATTCACGCTTTACCCAGTTCTTCCAAATGTTGAGTTTGTTAGTGGATTTCCTAATAACTGTAGTGCATGGCGTAAAAAGTTTTTCTTCTTAAAACTTGATAAGGGGAACGACCAGGGTTTTCTTGTTTGGAACTATAATATTCCGAAATAAAAACTTCCAAGGGCTGGGGTTCACCTTATTGCTCAGTCCAAGGTTGTATTTTCGATCTAACTTCGCCATGCTAGTACTGAAAGCGAAGGTGTTTTTTTGCTGTCGATTTTCTTTGTATTACCTATACTTTTCTCATTGTTCTTGTTGTCATATTATTTTCAATGTTTATCTGACTTAATTTTGGTTCTGAATTTCAGAAATGGACTTGACCAAGTTCCCTATTGAGAGAAACTTTGCATTTGACGATGACAATGAAGGGCAGAACCTATTGGCACTGAAACAATTGACAACTTTGCGACCATTGTGCCTCCAGAAAATGGGTTTTAGGCCAACTCGCAGTTAATAACCACCGAAGCTACCGGTAAGGAAGGTGGGGAGGTCGATGCTCGCAAGGCAAAGGAAACCTCTCACAGAAGAAGGAAGCAGGATCGAACAGGTAGATCCTTAAACACATTGGAGCCTCTCAAGAAAAGGGGTTATGTCATCCATTCTTATCCTACAACTCTATCACGAAGTCATGGAATAATGGTAGAGGGGACTATGCCTGCTACCTTATCTAATCCGTCTCTCCATGAGACAATGCCCATGGTATGTTTTTTGTTGATCATATTATGGTTTAATTTGTTGTTCTTTTTTTGATGTCTAACTATAATGTTTGATTCAGTGTTTTTGAAAATAATGTTGGTGAGAGTTTTCAACTTGTTAGTGAACGGGTAACCAAATTCACTAAGGGAGGTGGTTCACTGTTGGAGAAATTGCAGACCAGCGAAGTGAAGATTGCTGCTTTAACCACAGAGGAGAGGGGGTTGGTGGAAGAGAAGGTTAAACTTAATCAGGGATTCCTTAGCTGCATTTCTGATGATGGTCATCCATATGCTTTGCTATCACACCTCTCTAGCCTTCTATGTTTGCCTTCTACGGCAGAGCTTAAAGAGTGTGTGGTTAATTATTTTTAAGATCTTCCATTTGGTTCTTGCACCTCTTAGCCTCCCACTTTTAAGCCTACAGTTAATCTTGATGTTGTTGTGAACACATAGGCTAACCCATACATTGAGGGCCCTAATCAGCATGCGAGCAAGGAGAGTTATGCTATTGTTATTCAGCCTTCGTACACCTCCCCTACTCATGTTAGTTAATCCTAGTGCTATGAATTCTGAGGCTTTATTTGTAATTTTTGACAATATTCTGAAGTATGTATGTACTATTTACACTATTATGAGAATTAATATTTGGGTGTCTTTCTAAGTTTGCAACTTCTCATTACCCTTATCTGCAGGGCTTTGAAATTTTGGTTGATCATAAATTTTTGAAAAGTCTAATGTTTGTTTTCGTCATCGTTCTGGATTTTTCTCTCCTCCTTCACCTTGTCCTAAGTTGATCAAAGCTATCCAGTCTTTGTCTAGGGACTATATTGAGCTTATTTTCGCTGATCGCTTCATTATTTTGGAATCTTCTTCATTATATTTGGTGGAAAAATTCTGCTTCCCCGTCTTCTCCTCCTATCCAAACCTGTCCTTGTAGCCGGTTCGTGCCTGGGGGTTAGATCATTGAGTTTATTGATAAGGATATAGTTCGTAGCTTGGTAGATCTCGAATGCGTAGGCGTATTCATGAATTTCCTCCTCGTGTTTATGAATGAGTGGTCTATTTGGGAATTCGATTGAAGTATATATTTCTCGGTATTCATGATGTTGAAGTTGGATGGACGAAAACCTTAAAGGATACTTAAGATTCTGTCTGCGAACTTAAGAAGTTATGTACTGAACAGAACAATCTTATTCAATGCCAACAACTGAGCATGGTCAGAATGCTTCGTCAGCAGGAGGAAGCTAAATTTTTTCTTCGAGTAAGGCTAGCGAAGCTCATCAAAAGACCCTGATCATTGATAAACAATGTTCATGCATTTACGATCTATTTGAGCTACTGAAGAAAAAATAGGGCGAGTGTGATCACTTCTCTTCTTATGCAGCTGAGTGGCAGAGTAAATTTGACTAACAGTTTTCCATAAACACTCAGCTTCGGAGTGAGAATGAAGAACTTCATGCTGAGTGTAGTCATCTCGACTCTTGTGTGCATCAGCTTGAACAAGCTTGTGTTGAATACAAGGATAAACTTCATGCCCTTGCATCATCATCCCGTCGGTCTACCGGTCGTGGGGAATTATCGATGGTTATTGGCGGGCAGAAGATTAACTAGTCTGAAACTGTTAGGTATCACATTCAATAATTAGAAGACAAAGTGAGAATTTGATAGCTACGAATAAGTATTATCAAGATACTGATGACATTATGAGCTTGCAACTTTGATCGTGGGGGGGGGGGGGAATTTGGCCATATAACTAATTTTAAGGCATACTATGCTAAGCATCTTGATCATATGGAGTGAAGAGGTTTTACCCCGCATCCTTCCTGCTTATACATGAAATGGCATTACGACAAAATGTTAGAAGATGAGCACGAGGTTAAACTATCTCAACGTACAGCTGAGTAGTCCCATCGCGAGGCCGAGGAACCTTTTTGCCATGACGGTTCTTCATCCTCTGAATCCTCTCGTTCATCTAGGCGTTGATAGTTTGTTTTTTGGATTGTTCAGAGTAGTAATTTTTACTAGCTCGTATTTTGTAATTTGGTATTTTCTCTTTATTCTGAACACTATTTTATGTTTTTTGTATTTCCTTCTGTTCGTTCGTATATGCATCTGTCCCTTTCGTGCTTTAGTTTTTTAGGCTATATAATTTTTACTACTGATATCGCTGGCATGCTTGACTATTTTGCAAGTTCACTAGCTTGCAAAATTAAGGACCTTTATCATGTGAACTTGCAAGATCTATTACTTGCTTATGTCACGTTTATGGTCATATCTGCCTTTTCGCAAGATCTATAGCTTAGAAATCCGCAAATTTGAATCGCGTGAACCGCAAGGTCTATTGCTTGCTTAATTTTCTATTTTGTAGGCATATCTACCTTTGTACAAGGTTTATAGCTTACATAGGTTGGATAGTGACATTGTAAGATCTGAAGCTTGCAATGTGAAACAGTTGTAAGTTGTTTGTTCGCTCTTAACCGAAATTGATTTTTTGCAATGTGATATGATGGCTATTATGCAGAGAATATATGTAAATCACATGAAAAATATGTTTCCCCCAAAGATGCACTTCTATATTTAATATGTACGGCTGTGATAATGTCGCTCTTCAAAAGAAAACAAAGATGTGAACAACACCAATGATCATCTCATGGCTTCTATCCATTTGGGTTTTCCCTACCCTTCCCCGTAGATGTTAAACATAAAAAATTCTAAGGTTATCCAAATGCCAAGTATTGGGGACACTACTGCCATCTAATATCTCTAGCTCATAGAAGTTGTAATGATGTGTTTTTGCAATCTTGTATGGGTCTTCCCACTTTGGGCACAACTTTCCTTTTTCTTCTGCTAGGCTCACATCATTCTTTTGCAGCATGAAGTCACCAATTTGTAAATGCATTTCCTTGACCTTCTGATTGTATACTCCAGCCATCTTCTCCTTATACTTTGCCTTTGAAATCGTTGCTCGCTGCCTCTTCTATTCGAGCTCATCTAGGTCCAATATCATCACTTCGGGGTTTAAATCCTACTTGTATTCCTGTACTAGAAGGATTGAGCTACCGATTTCAACTGGTATTACTGCCTTATAACCATAGACTAGGCTGTATGGTGTTTCTCCTGTAGGCTGTCGAACAATTGTTCTATATGACCATAGGGTATTGGTTATTTTGTCGACCCAACCAGTTTGATTCCCTTCCAATATTTTTGTATACCTTGAACTATATTCCCGTTGGTAACTTCCACTTGTCCATTGGCTTGAGGGTGGGATACAAAGGTGAACTTCTATGTAATCCCTAACTTTGAGCATCATTCGCTGAAGAATCCACTGGTGAATTGTGTGCCATTGTTCGTGACAATAGTTTGTGGCACTCCAAAGTGAAACTGTGTTTTGCTAGACGAACTTCCTTGTTACTCTTCCCAAAGGCTTCACTTCCACCCATTTGGTAAATTAGTCGATTGCAACTATTAAGAATCTTGCATTGCCAGTACCCTTTGAAAAAGTCCTACTAGATCAATTTCTCATTTATCGAATGGCCAAGCTCCGTATACTCCTATTAAACTAACTTGAGGTTTATGTGATACTGGGACATTAATCTGGCAACTTCTGCACTTAATAATGAAGTTATATACATCGTTGAATATAGTTGGCCAGTAATAGCTTGCATGAATTATCTTCTTCACAATAGATCGAAACCCCTGATGCGTTCCACATAGCCCTTTGTGTACTTATTTCACGATCTCTTCTACTTGTAGTGGACCCACACACTTTATCCATGGAGATATGAAACCTTTTTTTTGTATATGACTCCTTCTTCATAAACGTAATTGTGGGATCGTAGTTCCAAATTTTTAGCTTGTACCTTGTCTGTTGGCAACTTCCCCCTTGAAAAATAGTCTATCAGCGGTGTCATCTTTCGTTTGAATCGTTGAAATGGTTGTTATCTCCGTGCTCCTGACTAGAATGACTTCCACTTTTACATCCTTGTGTCATACCAATGAATCAAACCCAACTGTTGCTAGCTTGCTCAAGGCATCTGTCTTTGTATTTTTGCTTCTTGGCACGTGTTAGCTATCAAAATATTCAAGTTGAGTGATAAGCTGACGCTTTCTCCTAAAATACTTTATCAGTTGTTCTTCCCTCACTTTGTAGTATCCTCTGACCTAATGTACTACTATTTGTGAGTTGCTAAAGCTCTGAAAACTTTTGACCTTCATCCTTATTCTAAGGTCTAAGCCACATATTAATGCCTCTACTCTGCTTCTTTGTTGGTGAGTGGAAGTCATTCACCCACTTGGACTTATGTTTTTTTTTTATTCCGAGGTTCTGATGGTCCTTCGTATCTTGTGCATCTTCGCTCGTCATTTATGCGATGAAGTCTTCTAAGGCATGTGCTTTTATTGCAGTTCGTGGTTGGAACTGAATTTTGTATTGCCCTAACTTGATAACCCACTTGGTCATTCTACCAGATGCTTCAGGTTTACTGAGAATGTCTTTAACTGAGTGATCAGTGTAGACAACTATTCCGTGATTGTGGAAATAGGTTCGAAACCTTCTTGTTGAGTACACTAATGCTAGAATTAACCTCTTCACCGATATGTATGCTCTCTCTGCCTTCTGCAGTATTCTACTGATGTAGCATACTGGTATATGTTTTTGGCCCTCTTGTTGTACTAGAACCAAGCTAACTGCATTCTTTGAAACTGTCAAGTACAAATATAAGGTTTCTCCTGAGATTGGCGAATTCAATATGGGCAACGCCTGGTATTGTTCTTTCAAAGAATCATATGCTTTTTGGATTTCTTCATCTCAGCTAAATTTCTTCACTTCTTCGGAACTTCGAAGAGTGGAAAGTGTTTCTTAGCTGCCTTTGAAACGAATCTACTGAGTGCTTCCAGTGATCCCATTAATACTTGTACTTCCTTGACCGTTCGTGGTCGAGGAAGATCAATTATAGCTTGTATTTTCTCAGGATTGGCCTCGATTCCCCGGGAAGATTCCTTATATCTTAAGAAATTCCCTATGGCATTTCTTAGGATTGAGTTTCATGCCAATCTCACTCAATGTGTCTAATGTCTCTTTCAAGTCCTCTACGAAGCTCCATATCTTCTTACTCTTAACAATCATATTATCAACATATGCTTCCATGTTTCGCCCTATCTGATTGCAAAATGCGGTGTCAATCACTCTCTGATATGTTGCTCCTGCATTTTTTTAGTCCAAACGATATTTTCACATAACAAAACATTACGAAGCTTGTTATGAATTACGTCTTCTCCGCATGTTCTAGATTCATCGGGATTTGTTGATATTCTTTATGTGCATCCAGAAAGGGTAGGCCTTCATACCCTGCTATCGCTTTGACTAGCTGATCGATCTTAGGAAAATGATGACAATCCTTTGGGCATGCCTTGTTTAGATCAGTGAAGTCTATACACATTCTCCATCATGCGTACGCTTTTTTCACCATTACTGGGTTCCCTAACCGCTTTGGTTATGTTACCTCCTTAAGTATACCAGTTTGAAGCAAAGCTGCAACTTCTTCTTTGATTGCCTTTTGCCTATCACTAGCGAAACTTTGTTACTTCTGCTTGACTTGCTTAACTGAATAACCAATGTTCAGGGAATGTGTAGCAATTTTTGGGTTAACTACTCCCATGTTCTGTACACTCCATGATAATGTGTCCTTATGGCTTCGCAAGATTCTTATTACCTCTTGTTTCTCCTGATCTGGGAGATGCTTTCCAATTTTAACACACTTAGAAGTGTCTTCGTGATCTAGGGTGACGATTTCTGTTTCTTCTCCCAGATCTATTGTTAACTCGCCTTGCCTGAATAAGCTGCTATTCGAGATAGCGCTAACCATCTTAGTTTGCTCCAAACTTTTCCCTGTTTTCATCGTGATAACCATGCACTGCCTCGCTGTTTGTTGGTTTCCTCTTATTGTTGTGATTCCAGCTGGAGTTGGGAAATTCATTACCAAATAATATGGAGACCATATTGCCTTCGCTGTGTTCATCCAGGGTCTTCCAATGATGGAATTGAATGGACTTGGCACATCCATGACCACAAAATCGCACATGATGGTGCAATTTCTATTGTTTTCACCAATGGTGACAGGTAATTATATGTTGCCCAATGGTGTCGCTGCTCTTCCCGTAAATCCTACTAGTGGAGATGTGGACTTTTTTTTAGATCTATCCGCTTGAATTATAGCTTATCGAAGCACTCCACAAATAGAATTTCGACCGCCCTTCCATCACCGATGAACACTCTATGAACCGTTGCATTTCCAATTTTAGTGATGATGACCATTGGTTAATTATATGGTGAAGCATTTGGGACTGCATCCTCTTCGGTAAATGTGATTGCTTCATCTGGACGAAGCCTTTTATCGGTAGGCTCTTGTGGTGGCGAATATCTGGCCTTGGCTTTCCAAGAATTCTTGGATAGCAATTCAATTGACTCATATATAGACATGATCACTCTTTCTTAAGCCTCAGTCGCTGTATCTTCATCATAATCCACCGCTGTTGTCATGTTTTGACTTTTGCTCTGTGTGTTCGCCGTTCCCTGGTTTTTTGTCACGGAGCTCCCTGACTTGTTCACTTCGTTTTACCGGTTTTCCCCCTCTTCTTTCTTATATTAGATCAAATAGCCGTTCCTCAGGGTTTCCTCTGTCTGCCTCCTCAGATCTCTACAATACTCTATATAATGACCATGATCTTTATGAAAAGCACAGTAGTATTCCTTGGATATTTTATCAGGGGTGCTATCATTAGTGCCAGTTCGCGGAACAATTCCCTGTTTGCTTGCCATATTCCTTTCCTTGATTTCATCAGGGGTGTCTCCTGGAATGATGTGCTTTGCATTCCCGATTCTCTTTCCTTGAAAGACATATTTCCTTTCTCTTTATTTATAAACTCCCTCTGTGTATCTCCTGTCATTCGTTTCTCGCCTCGTTCCCGCTCTATCTTGGGGTTGTTTGCTTCCTCTGTTCTCACATGTTGCTCAATCATTTTCTGCAAATCTCTTGGGTTTTCAGGCATATTTTTTGTGAGCTCTCTTTGTAGAACTCTCCCGACCTTATCCCCCAGTTAAATGTGCCCAAAATGGATTGGAACGACAAGTCTCGAACCTGTAAACTTTCCAAGAAAAACTGATCATGGTATTATGCGAGGCTCTCATCACTTTGTTGAGCTATATTGTTTAAGTCTGCGATCATTTTGGTGAACTTCTGCTTTTGATAGAAACGACCAAAAAATAAATTTGACAACTGCGCCCAGGATTTAATGCTCTCTTTTGGAAAGTCCTCATACCATGTGATCGCTGTTCCTGATAAGAAAATTAGGAAGGGTTTCATACCAATTCAATTTCTGCATCGCGAAACCTCATTTTGTTGCGATATGAATGCGTGAATTCTTTTGAATTTGTGGTTCCATCATAAATTTTCACGTGCAAAGGAAGTTTGAATCTTTTGGCATCTTGAAATCTCGAAGATGAGGTGCCAATGGTGATTTTTCCTCCTCATCATCTGCCAATATTTTCTTCAACTCATCTTCGTACATAAGAATTTCATGCCCTTGCTTTGGTCTTTTATCGACCCTTTTGATTTTGGCTTGAGCATAGTCAGAAACTGATTCTACAAGCTTTCTCTGTTCACTTCAAGGAATGTTGCGAACACTCTCTTTTCCTTTTCTTGGTTCGCGTTAGAGGATTCTGCTTCCTCCTCCTCATCTTTTGTATCTTCCCTATTATTTCCATTCTCTCTGCTAGGAACATTTGCTTTATTCTGACTGGGGTTCATGCTTGCTGCGTCCATCCATTTTTTCTTGTGTCTCATTTTTGTTGCTTCTCTCACTTCTGGTGAACACTATAATTTACCTGAAGGATTTTGAAACAAATTATTTTTGTCCCCACATACGAGGCCAAATGATGTGGTAATCCAACTAAGCAAACTCTTTACCGTTCACTGTTAAGTGTTGTCTCCTGCAAGACAGATCCCAGAAGTGGTTCTGGGGAAAATGCTCTGACGATCAAGTCAGTCTTTCTCCTCTAGAATTAGAGTTCTTTTGTCTAGTCTTCACTCACTTGAGCCGGTACTGCTCTCCCTGTATTTATAGCCTCTTTTAGGTTGTGGTTCCACATGGCTCGGGTTTGAGATCGTGGGTCACGTACTGATCACTCTCTTTCCAGTTCGTGTCTAAGTGCCACCTTTCTCGATTTATAGTTGAACCCACGATTTTCCCATTCCTTCTTTATCGGCTCGCTGTTGACATGGACTTTTGGGCTGAATGGTCTTGATTGTTCGTGAATCAAGATTGGGCTGGACTTTAGAAGTCAGCGGCTCTAGTTCGGCTAGGTATACACCACAAGATTATAGAGATGAAAAGTTATATATCAGTCTATCGATTCATATGCTGTATTAAGATCATCACTGCCTTGAAATTCAAAGTCACTAATTAACGGCTATGTTGTGCGAGATGGTGATAGAGTTTCACAGTTCATTTGACGTACTAATAAGTACTCAACAGAATTACTTACTCCGTTTCATTTGTAACAACTTAATTTATGGTCAATTCTTACATGATGTATTTGACCACAAAATTCAATTCATATATAAATATTAAAATGATCATGTAAACTATTTTTATATTTTACGTAACATGTATTTACAATAATATCCCTTTTTATACATTGCACACGAAACTAAAATTATTGATGAGAGATATGATTAGATTCATCGTAACGTGTATTTTCTAAATATCATATTTTTATACGACGTTATTATACGTAATAAATTTTACTTACTACAACAATTTTTTTTATTTAATTACAAGTTTGATGGAGAGTATAAAGACTGAGGCAAAGTTTTGGGAAAGACCGTCTTTCCATAGACATATGAAAATATGGGGTTAAATTAGAATTATAGAAAGGTTAACGGTTTTAGTTGCAATATGAAAAAATTGTTATGCAACATGCAATAGTTATAAGTTTATGACCCGATTAATGCAACCCGAAAATTTTATCTTAATTCCTTCTAATTTACAGTTTAAACCTTGATATTTTTATAATTATGAAAAAACCGTCTTTCAAGAGACGAACTCAAAGAGCAAAGAATAATTTATTGCTTGAAAAGACAAATAAAAAGAAAATTGACTTGTTTTTAAAATTAAAAACATTAGTTCCACCAAAGCCCAAAATTACTCAAGGACCATTTTAATTTGTTTTGCAGCAATTGGGCTACACTAGTTAGGCCCAACATTTATCTTCAAAAACAGAGCAGAATAACTAGGAAGTAATTAGAGTCGTCTTTCGTCTTTTTCGTCTTCTACGCCTGCACCGCTGCATCTCAATTCCGGCGAAGACAAACTCTCCCTTTCTCCGAACCCCCTCAAATAACTTGGTCTTCCAAATGCTGAAATAATCACGGGGGCGGAGCTCTAGCCAATCTTAATCAGCCGGTGCTAAACGAATGGAAATAAAAGAGACTCTCATCATCGTCGAAACTTAAGGGGGGCGGCAGCTCCGGCTCGACACCCCTAGTTCCATCATTGTGTAAAGAGGTATACCTCTTGAAACGTCTAACTCTTACTCACTCAATTATGTAGCATATGACAATCAACTAACAAAACCTCCACCTAAACTATCTATCTAACACTTTGAGAGTAATTATATGAAAAGGCTAAATTTAGTAAGAAAAAGCTAGATCTAGATTGAAAGAATGATTTTTCGTGATTGGTTTGTTATTGATTTATGTGAATAAATAGATGATTACATCAGATAGCCGTAAGGTAACTATGACTTTAACTCTAACAAATCATAGTCCTCTATTTGATTAAGTCTAACATAGGCATTCACCGCTCAAAAAATTAGTTGCGCGTTTGAAGAATGAAGCACTTAATGTCACATATAACAGAATTATGGTATAAAAGTGTTTCTCTTATTCTTTTAGAGGATGGTGGAGTTGGTCATTGAAATAAATTAGTGTAACAACTGTTATAAATGGTGTAAAAGTTCAAAATTAAAGGAAATTATTAGATTACAGTAAAAGAAATGGTGTAAAGGTTCAAAATTAGAGGATATCATTTGCAAAATCCCCCCTATGTAGACAATGTTTCATGTTTTTTTCCCTTTCGGTTTTGTCGCTTCATCATTTTGGAAAGTAGCGTCAACTGTACAAAGCATACACAAATTCCCACTATGCACAGACAATGTTTTCATGTGTTTTTTTTTCCTTTCAATTTCGTCACTTCATAATTTTGGGAAGTAGTTTAAACTGTACAAAATATAAAAACAACAAAGAACGAAACTTACTATCCCATCACAAGAAAAAGGCAGAAGCCCCTAATAGTATTGCCAAAAACTTGATCATCCCATAACCTCACCCCACAAACACTTCAACTATACTTCCATGGCCGGCCAGAATATATCATAACAAGTGATAGTAAATGTACTGCCTGCATCTCAATGTAATTTCCTCAGATAAATACTAATAGCTAGCTTTCTCTATATTTTTAAATATAAAATGAAGGTTAAAAAAATTTCATTATATTTTTACTTCAACTCCAAATAGACCCTTTATTCTGCACACTTTAACATTACACAATAATAATTATTCACGTATTTTTAAAGTGTGCAGAATAAAGGTTCTATTTGGAGTTGAAGTAAATATAATATATATATACACACACACATGCTTTCCTGGGAACAACTCCTAGGTAATTAATTAAGGATAAAATGTTGGAACCTCATGGGTAAGGACATAAAACACGCACCTATTTTAAAAACTGTGCATATGAATTATGAAACGTTTCTAGGAGATCATGTATAAGTTAAGTTAAATTTGCTAATTTAAAATTGTCATATTAACTCTAAATTAATTACTTTACAATATTTGTTGTTTAAATCAAAACACACATCTGGTTTGTGATAAAACTTTTTAGTCCTTATACAAATGACAAGCACCTATATGCACAATCAAAGATAACCTAAGTAAGAAGCACTTACTCAAGACAGCTAATAAGACTTTCTGACAACTTCATTACATATCTTCAATCCAGAAATTCACTAAATAATACAGAGAGATATAGAAAGTGTCAAGTCAAGAAAGATGATTTTATTATTTAATTTGTAATGAATAGTTAAATATCTTACAACTGCCTTGTTTTAATAAATTTTAAAATAATGGCAATTAAATTTGTAAAAATCATCTGGCTAAATTAATGCAATTTTTTTGTTATGATTTAAAAAAGGGAGTCAATCTTTCGGATCGAAGAACAAAAAAAATTGAATTTTAATGCACAATTTTATGTTATTTCACAATTTCTGATCGATTATATAAGAAAACAATAAATGATTTCTTAGTATCATATTCATGTTGCGATCCATTAAAATGTTAATTATAATTAGAGAATCCAAAGGCTGAACTACCACTAAATTTCTAATAAGAAATCACTCACATGAGTGGGGAAACAAAGAATAATTGGATGTTGTAAGGGTTTAATTATATGTGTTAATTCGACAGGGTTTAAATACTGGTAAAATTTAAACTTAGATATTTTTGGCATAAGGAAAAAAATTGATTTTAGGTATTAAATTAATTATTACAATAATATTCAATTTCCTAAATTATTTTTCTCTCTACAATTATAGAGAATAGAATTCCCTCTTTCACCCAAATCCCATTTCAGGGAACAAGATAGAGAATTTGTTGAAACTCAAATAGTTTCTAAAATCTCAAAAACCAATTAAAATTTCTATTGCAAAGGAACAGTTGAACTTGCTCTACTTGATCTTTTTTTTTAAAATACATATTCATAAGCTATTATCCTAAACATATAATTACAATTTATAAAAATTAAACATTTAGATAATATACATTACGTTGAATAAGATAAAATCTTACAAATTTAGTTTTTGAGTACTCCACTACTGCAGGAACCTCCCTATAACACCGGTATTTTGGACCCCCATACCGGTGCCTAAGTATGGTGATACTAAAACATAGTTACAAAGGCAACAATGATGTATCGGTGCTAGAATATAGGTTCTTGCACCGGTATACACTACCAATGCTAAAAATCTACATTCCAACACCTCCATACTTAGGCTCCGGTTGAAATACCAGTGCCTATGCTCGTTTGTACCGGTGCTAGTAAATAGGTGATCAATAAAAAAATACCGATCGGTGAGAATAAACTCACCGGCCGAAATATGAAACCCAAACATTCATGAAGAACAATAGGACGAACAAAACACAAAATAACTAGAATTTCATGTACGAAAGCTGGAAAATTTATAACCAAAACTTTTCATTGGATATATCTGAAAATACATAACAATCCAAGCTTGTTGATTCTTTGAACTTAATGCCATTAATGGGATACGTTTAGGCGTTGAAATACTAAAGGGGTCATTAGTGAGGTTTAGCGAGAGATGTCGAATTCACTCTTGTAAACTACTATCAAACAGGAATGGAAGTTTTATCTTCACAACAAGTAGTAAACGTGTTAAATAGGTTATATATTCGATGATAGATAGAAGGCTCGCAATATTAAGTATGTAATTCGTACTTAATCGTATTTTAAAGTTTGTATGCTCTATTAGTGTAACTTGCTTTTAAATTCATAACTTAGGAAAAACCAAACCAAAAAACCCCACTCTTTATGTGCTTTTATATGTATGCATATCTATATATCTAGCGTAATATTTAGCATCGTATGAGCAAACACTTGGGAATATCCTCTGTCTCTGTGGACGACCCCTACTTGTCACTATCTACTTAATTGTAGTTAATAAGCAAAAAAGGCATATAAATAGTATCTTTGAGAGGTACGACGATGACCTCCCAACAGTCTTCTGTTGTCTTCCCTCACTCCAGAAGCTCTTGCTGAGATTCCTGATTGTTCGACTGCTAAAGAGATATGGGATAGCATTGCAGCAATTTTTCAGAATAGCAGCACATCCACCATTCTCCATCTTCATGGCGATGTTCACGGTATACGTAAGACTGGCATTGTTCATGAACTTCATCTCAAACTTAAAGATATTTTTGAGCAGTTATCTCTTATGGGCTATCCTGTATCGAATGATGATCAAATTATTTGGTTTTTTACTGCTCTTGGATCTGAATTTAAAGATTTTTTTGCCCCCTTGATTAATTCATCCTCCACGCCATTATATGCCGACGTTCTAAATTGCGCCAAAACCATGAGCCATTTTAAAAGAATTTACAGGGTCACTCAGCGCCGGCAACAGGGCTAGTCGCATTTTTTGTTAATGAAAATACCCCAGGCAGCGCGTATGGTTCACGCGCCGCCAGGGGTGGCAAATTCGGCGGTCGCCAAGGTGGCAGGGGTTGCTGGCCTGCTCAGTCATCCAGTTCTAGTCTGGTTGCTGGTTCGGGCCGCGGTCGGCTGCACTGTACATGGTGTGGTTGTCCCAGTCATTTTGTTGTGACTTGTTACAAGATGTTGGCCCAGACTCATCGTACAGACTCGACTCACTTGGATGAAAATTTTTAGTCCTCCATGTAACTAGAGCCATCTACTCACACATCTGATTGGTCATTGATTTCGGTGTGACTACTCACATGACGATTTCCACTTCTAGTCTAGAGAGTGTCGCCCCTTATTCTGGTAATTCTCATGTTTCTGGTTGTAATGGTGCATCTATTCAGATTTCTCATGTTGGTGATTATTGAATTTCTGATAATTTATGTTTGACTGATGTTCTGGTTGTCCCTTAGATTACTAAGAATCTGATGTTTATTAGTAAGTTGACCAGAGATTTAAATTTTTTTGTTACTTTTGATGATCGGAACTTTGTCATTCAGAACAAAGTTTCCAAGGCAGTCATGGGCAGGGGCCATAGTGAGGGTGGCCTTTACGTCTTGGACATAGGCGAGTCAGCACTAGTTTCCTTTTTATAGAAGAATAAAGGACGGGCGTCCTACGAGCTTTTGCATGCTCGGCTTGGACATGTACCGACAGCTGTTATTTCCAGTTTGCAGAAGTCTAGTTTAATTTTGCTTTCCTCTTTGTTGCCTAAACCTCAGACATGCGCCCCATGTGTTATGGCGAAAGGTCAGAGGTTGACTTTTGTTGAGAATCATAAACATTCTGTGTACGTACTTGACTTGATACATTCTGATTTGTGGGGCCCTTCGCCAGTACGTACTCAGACCTGCTCTCCCTATGTTATTCCTTGTTTGTGGATGATTTCTCACGCTTCACTTGGTTATTTCCACTTTGTCGCAAGTCGGAATTATTTAACACTTATTTGCAGTTTGAGGCCTTAGTCGAGAATCAATTTTCATCCAAAATTAAGGTTTTTCAGACTGACGGTGGCATGGAATTCATAAACACTCGCCTACGTTCCCATTTTATCGCCAAGTACATTTATCACCAGATTTTGTGTCCATTTACACAAAAACAAAATGGCCGAGCTGAGCACAAACACAGACATGTCGCATAAATGGGCCTCACACTCTATTCCACTCGCATATGCCTATTTCGTATTGGGATAATGCTTGTGTGATTGCTTTCTACACCATTAACCGGTTGCCTACGCCGGTTCTACAAGGGGCTTCTCATTTTGGGTCGCTATATGGTTGTAACATCGTCTACTCAAATTTTCATCCATTTGGGTGTCGGGTATTTCCCTTTGTGCGCCCCTTTTTGGAACAAAATATTGTTCCATGGAGCGTTCCTTATGTTTTTATCGGCTACAGCTCTCATTATAAGAGTTTTCGATGTTTTGACCAATCTACGAGCAAGGTTTATGTCACTCGCCACGCCAGATTCTGCGAGATGTATTTCCCCTTTGCCTCAGCTTCTTCCTCGGTGATAGGCTTGCTTTATCGGTACTAGATGTCTAGACTTTTATAGATCCCGATGGAATTGTCCCTGTCATTTCGTTGGTTTCTCCATCATCGACACCTGTTTCTTGTACTATTTGTTCCTCGGATTATGATCCAGTTTCACCGGTCCTACATGCACCTCCAGCTACACCACCGCCAATTCCAACACCTTCATCTTCGGTATCCTCGACCGCCGCCAGTTCACCGATCTCTCGTGAGTTTTCACCACCACCAGCTTCTCCTCCTCGGGCGCGCACACATTGAATGAGTACCAGATCTTCTACTGGTGCTATTCCGCATCATGACTGCTCAGATATTGTGGCACATGGTTTACTTGCTGCTCTACTGGCGCAGTCGGAGCCCACTGACTATCGCACAGCTCTCGAAGATCCGACATGGGTTTCTGTTATGGATGATGAGTTTTCGGCAATTCGAGAGAAGCATACTTAGGATCTTGTTCCACGCCCATCGGATGTCAACGTTGTTGGCTCCAAATGGGTTTATCGACTGAATTTTAGACCAGATGGTACAGTTGATTGCCATAAGGCGCGTCTTGTCGCACAGGAGTTCTCACAGATTTTAGGTTTCGACTTTGACCATACTTTTAGCCCTGTGGTCAAATCCTACACAGTTCGGACAGTTCTAGCCATTGCAACGATGCATTCTTGGCCACTTCATCAGTTGGACGTCAAGAATGCTTTCCTTAACGGTGATCTTAATGCCCTAATGTATCTGGCGCAACTTGTTGCCTATAAGGATCTTGTTCATCCTGAGTATGTTTGTCGCTTGCAAAAGGCCATTTATGGTTTTAAGCAAGCGCGTCGAGCTTGGTTTCAGCGATTCAACACTTATCCGACGCAGCTAGGGTTTCAATGTAGCTCTGCCAACACATCCTTGTATGTCCTTTCTAGGGGTTCATCATTGCTTTATCTACTTGTTTATGCTGATGACATCATCCTCACCAAAAATGATTCGACTCTTCTTTGCTAGTTCATTGATTGGACTCACGTAGAGTTTGCTATCAAGGACTTAGGTGCCCTTCATTATTTTCTTGGTCTCGAGGTATCGCCTACTCACTCGGGCTTACTTCTTGGACAATCAAAGTATGCTCGGGATATACTTACACACGCTGGGATGAAGGATATTGTGCCAGTATATACTCCATTTGTTCCTGGTCCGCAGCTTCATAGTTCGACCAGTCCTCCATTCCGAAATCCGACCTTACACCGTTCTCTGGTAGGAGTTCTGCAGTATTTGACTATCACTCACCCTGATTTTTCTTTTTTGGTCAATACCGTCAGTAATTTTCTACAGGATCCTCATGACGATTGTTATGGTGCAGTCACTCGGACTCTTCGGTATGTTTGAGGAACATTACATTTTGGACTCTCTTTACGATCGGCCAGTAATCCATATGTCTTAGGGTATTCTGATGTTGACTGGGCACATTGTCTAGAAACTCGTCGTTCCACTTATGGGTATGCTGTCTTTCTTGGTGGAAACCTTGTTTCGTGGAGTGCCAAGAAACAACCTACATTTTCACGTTCCAGCACAGAGTCAGAATGTTGAGCTCTAGCCAACACCACTTCAGAAGTTGTTTGGCTGTCTCATTTGCTTCGTGATCTCCGTCTTCAGTTTATGGTTCACCACTGTTATTATGTGATAACAGTAGTTCCATTTTCTTGGCCCATAATCCAGTTGCTTACTAGCGGGCGAAGCACATCGACATTGACTACCACTCGGGAGTTAGTTGCCTCTGGCAAGTTTCGAGTGGCTTATGTCTCCACTTTTCTTCAGATTGCGGATATCTTCTCCAAGGATTTTTCCCGTCCGCTGTTTGAGTTTTTCAAGACCAAGCTTTGCGTCATTGAGCATCCGACGCTTCGCTTGAGGGGGTGTTAGAATAAATCAGGTTTCTAATTAGATTTGATATTATCTTGATGACTAGACTAGAGTTCTAGCTGTACTAGATTTTCTTATTGTACTCTATTTATTCTGGTCAGTAATACAATATTTCATTACGAAAAATCATTCTATCATTAAAAAAAATGTGATTGTACGTACTAATTTATTTTATTTTTAAAAAAAAGTACAAAACTGTGATTGTACTATAATGTTAAGGTGGTGAACATTGTACATTTATTTATATTCTTTTTTTAAATCCAATTTAGTTTATTCAAATATTTTTATTTGAGAAAGTCTCAGAAAATGCGATATTTCCTTAAGTTTATGTACAACCACAGTTGCTATTACCTTAAATGTTCTAATTTTTTTATAAATTTAAATATTATATTTTAAAAGTTATAACAAGTAATAATATGTATTTGAATGTGAAAATATAAAAATATACTCCCTCCGTCCCAGAGAAAATGACACAATTACTTTTGAATCGGTATTTTATGCAAGATGAGGTAGAAATGTTGATGGGAAATAAAGGAATTGTATTTTGGTAATGGAAGTGTTGACCAGTAGATTTAATCAACCTTTTGAGGGATAATATAGTATATGTATAAGCTCATTTTTTTGCCACTTTAGGTAAGAATTGAATTGTGTCAATTTCTGTGGGACGGAAGAAAATAAAATTGTGTCAATTTCTCTGGAACGGAGGGAGTATAATATAAAAAATATATTTCTAAATTACTAAATTTAGTACTCCCTCCGTCTCGGATTAAACTGCACACTTTATTGTTTGATACTATTCACTGTCAAACTTTGACCGCATATTTAAATATGTATATAAGTAATAATATAATCGTATGTAATATTGTTCGATTCGTCATAACGAGTAGTTTCTAAAAGGCAACGTTTTTTGTCGATGTTATACGTAGTTAAATATATTAATGATCAAACATGTTTCTTAATAACCGTGAAAAAAATTCTATGCACTTTAATTTGGGATGGAGAGAGTATGTAATTTAACAAATGCAATGTATAAGATAAAAAATAAGTGATTTGTCCATAAACTCCCACTCTTTTTTATTTTTCTGAACGAAACTTCCACTTTGGTGGGAGAAATTTTTTATTGGGCGTTCGTTACCCTTTCAAAATAAATAACAGATCCATGAGTTAATTTATTCAAATATAGTTATAAATAAATAAAAAAGAGTCCGTCTCTTGAAATACGGTCTTTCCATAAGTCATGGAAAGACCAAGGTTTAAAGTGTAAATTAGAAAAAATTAAGATAAAATTTTCGGGTT
>JAULKM010003010.1:0-48346 GCA_032355605.1 Rubia tinctorum | reverse complement strand
ATCTACTTAGTTGTATTTAGTAAGCATATTGGGCTTAAAAATAGTATTTTTGAGAGGTACGGCGACGACCTCCCAGGAGTATGCGGAAGACGAAGGTTTTCCGATAGACCAAATCCGACGAGAAGGTTAGGCGGCGGTGGCGGAGATCGGGGGTGTTCGGCAGTTAAAGGCGGGTGGGGACGGCCATAGATCGGAAGAAAAATTAAAGTGAAAATGCTGGACAATTTTGGTAAAAGCCAGAGAATATTTAGAGAAACCTAACGGATACCATGATAAAATTTAAAACCAACAAAAGATTGTGGTTGTGTGTATTCATATATATATATATATATATCTAGTACAAAGGGTATACAAGATAGAATCATATATGGAAAATGATATATACAAAACCTAATCAGAAAGAGTTTTCCTTTCTTAACCTGATTCTAATTCATATATTATTCTATTAACAATAGTTACGAAGAAACTATCCTTTCAGGCTGCCATCAGAGTCTCGTTCAACATCCTCGTCCAATACGATTTCCAATGCCGAAGGTTGTGTCATCATTCATTAGAGCTGTAGTAACATCTAGAACATGCACCCAAAAAGGAACCGAATAGAATGATATACGAAAAGCAATAATTCGTAGAAAACAGAAAAAAAAACTCATCAAAAAGCCACGGTTGAGTATCCAAAACCCTGGCCTTATCTTCGGCAGCGTAAAATTAAAACAAGAAAACATTATCACCCAAACACATACCCTTCATATGACCCCGAGAAGCCCATAGTTGCTGGAATAGTTTTCAAACCGCTTCAAGGGGGATGCGTCGAGATACAAGATCTTCCCAAAGAGTGATGAACCAAAATCTGCAACATCGCCATTCAATCCAATCATGGAAAGAGGGTTTAATTCATCATTAGTAAGGGTTAGGTTACCCTGTAATTTTTCAAAATCTGAATTAGATGTCATAGAAACAAAATATGGAAGCAGATAAATGGTTGTAGTTTGGAAATAGGAAAAGAACATGTTCCTAAGGCTTCAAAAAAGGCTGGGAAGCAGACGTGTAGGGCAAGAAAATCACCATCGCCGGAGCGTGGAGATGAAACGTCGTCGCAAGGACAAGAGGATTCCTATATAAGAATTAGATTTGCACCGCTTCCCTTAAAACTGATGGAATCCTTACGAATTCATCAATTATCAATTGCCAATTCATCAATCATCAATCACTAATTCAAACACAAACCCACCCATCATTTCATTGCGATTTCCAGGCTACCAAACTTCTCAAGCAATACATTTAGATTAGGGATGCATTTTGGTTCAGAGTCAAGTAAAAGTGGATAAATTCTTCTCAGGCAGTCAAACTTTCAGAATAAATCAGTTAAATGATTAGGTTTGATTTTATCTTGTTGACTAGCCTAGAGTTATATTAGGACTAGTCTACTTTTATGCTTTGCACTTTCTATTTATTTTCTTCCTGATCAATAATAATTACACGGGAAATCACACTTTCGTGGTATTAGAGTAAGTTTGATCCTTAGACCTCATTTTCCCCCTCCTTCCCTTTCTTCATTACTGCCACAGCCCCTCCCGCCGTCCAAGTTTCGATCCATTTCCGGCCATGTTCCAGCACAATATATCTTCTGCTCCGGCAACAAATTCCAGCGATTTTCCAGATCTGTCAACCACACCCCCTTTCGACGCAATTCTCGGCATCATTCTCAGTTTTCGGAGTGACGACCTCCATTTCCCGCTGAAAAACCTCTCTTTCGGCATCCTCCTCAGTTTTCCGGCGGTGTCCCAGAGTCATCTTCACTTCGGATCTCCAGCGTTGTTTTCTCTCTTCTCCAGGCCACTTCTCCTATTGGCAGAGAGTATTTCCGATCATCCAATTCGAAGAGGTGATTTCTAGCCTTTAAGAATGCTCACACGTCTACCTCCGGCAAGTTCCAGGATCCAGCGTGTTTTTCATGTCCGGCGAAGTCCATTCAGATTCGCTCAGTGCGTGTAAGTGACGCGCCCATTTGTTAAAGAAGGAGCATGCATTCACGTGCTTGTCAGCTATGCTGATCTCCCAGCTCGTGACCCTCATGCGTGCGACGACTGGCTGCTTCATGAGCGCGCATTGCACACACTTTTCTTCCTCCATTGTGCTCGCTACCCTCGGTCTCTTTCAGATTATTTGGCTATCATTATACATTACAATTATCGCATTTTCCCATTCAAGAAGATTTTTAGCACCATGGGTCAAAGTGGATCGTGGATTCTAGCGCTACAAAACATATGGAATCGTCTCCAATTGTTCGTGATCATGTGACAGTCTATGATGGTTCTGCTCATATCTCTGTAGGTAATGGTGTTAAACTCCCTATTACACATATTGGTGATTCTTGACTTTCTAAGTCTTTGCGTATTTATGATGTGTTTATTCAAACATTTAAAGGATATGTTCGGGATCTTTCAAGTGACATGGCAGGTCCTATGACTAGGGAAAGAATTAAGCTTAGAGATGTGGCATTAAATGCTTTGATAGATCAACATCATGGTGAATAATTGAAGAATAAATCAACATTGACAATATCTTGGATTAATTGTTCAAGAGTGTCGGGGAAGTGAAGATGTCGTAAAGAACACTATACTTTTTTCCCACTGAGTTTTTTAATGAGGTATTATAATCATTATAAATTATTTCATTTTGAATTTAAATTCTGTCATGTGGCTTTGAAGGGTTTAATTTCGAAAATCAGTCCGTTAGGGTTTAGAATATTCATTTATGATTTGACTAGAATTAGATTTGGTAAGATTGATAAGGTAATATTCATTTAATAATTTATCTTGATGAATTTCGTCTATAACTAGGTGATTTTAGGTATTTTAGTTAGACATGGTTTTAACTTCTAAAAACTACCATAAGTCTTCTTAGTTTCTGACACAAATTACCAAATCCCGTTCTGATTATAATTAGAGTTTGGCCGATTTTAACCCTATAAATAGGGGAGGCCTTGGATGTTTTTGAACACCTTTTTCTCAATCATATATTCAGAAATGTTGAGTTATACTCATTGCTTGCGAGCGTTTTCATTGTTGCTTATTCCTGCGGGTTAAGTATCAATACCCTTGATTTGTGAACTGATTCTGCTGGCAATTCATTTGTGAAATTGAGAGCAATCCAAAGGACTGGTTGAGATCAATTTAGTGCGATCTAGTGAGGGTTTTCAGATCCCTTCATTTGGTCAAAGATTTAAATTCCAAAATCCAGAGTCTTTGCAAGGAGAATCTTATCAGTTGGTATCAGAGCAAAGCAAAATAACCTCTGGTGGCCGAAAATTCAACGGTGATTTCCAATTTTTTGCTTAATTTTTTTTCCACTTTTTAAATTAAATTTACAAAATCTTTCGTTTCATATTGTTAACTATGCTTGTTTGATCTTTCTTAACAGGAGGATTGAATCTAGAGTCGAAGGGTCCAAAAATAGAATATTTTGGTATTACTATCCGCCTTTACCTTTATCAATCAAGTCACGAGGACGAAGAAGGGTATGGGCGTAAATAAGTATTATTCGCCTTCACCTCCCGGTCAGTTTCTTAGTTCTTACGTAGCTTATACAATTTATATGCTTGTGATATTTTCCGTCCACTCTTCTGGAATATTATTGCATGCTCATAATCCTATTATTCTTCTTTATCATTCTTTGATTCCGTGATCTTGAAGTTTTTCTTGAATTCTTGATTAAACCTTATACAAAAAAAGAGTCTTTTGTATCGTTTTTTATATAGTTTCATATCCTTGATCCTTACGATCTTGAATATCTCGAAGTTCATTTGAATCGAGAGAAAGTTGTCGCATATTTCTTATTCCAATGTTTTAAATAGGCAAATTTGTTCTAATATATTTTTGAAAATAAAAACAAAGGGTAGCAGATTTTTGGGGTTTAAATCCGAGATCGAGGGTTTGGAAACTGAAATTTTGGGGATGTTTTGTAATTTCCAGGAGTTTAAGGCGGATTTGCAAATTTTCAAAATTTGGGCCTTGTACTTGAAATTTAATTACTTGGAAAATAAGATTCGAATTTGTGGCTGAAAAAAAGGAAGAAAAATGAAATCCGGTTTGAAAAAGTAAAAGGAAGAAAAATCCTAATCGGAATAGGAAAAAGAAATAAAATCATTTTTGGGTTGGGAATTGGTTTGAATTTTTCTACTTGGGCAGCAATAAAGTGAATAAAATCCATTTCTACAAAGGATTTGGGTTTGGGTATATAATCATATTTGATTTCGGAAAAGTTACTTGAATTTTCGGATAGCTCTGATTCAAGTGATTCAAATTGTGTTTTGTTATTCTTTTGATCATATCTCATTGGATAGCTCCGATTCAAGTCATTCAAATTGAGTTTTGTTCCTTATTCTCTTAAGAATACTGAATTCCAATTCGTGGAGCCTGGTTTTGAGTTTATTGATTTTTAAATTTCAAATTAAGTTCTGTTGTACCCATCTCCTATTTTTCTTTGGGTGAATTGATCGATTGCCCTTATTTTAGCCTCGCCTTGTGAGTTGTGATTCTTATACACTTGGTGAGCGAACTTACGAAACAAGGAGAGGGGGCGTTTTTTTACTTTTATTTATTTTTTATTAGCAGTTTTTAGCGGAGATGGCGGACGATAATCTTTTCATCCCTCTTTTTTATTTGTGAACCCAACGATTTACCATTGACAAACACTTCCGATGGTAGGCATGATAATAAAACACATCAAGAACCTCCAGATAGTTGGGAGTGAGATCGGATCAAACCAAATGAAGCTCTTGATCCAGATCGGTTTGCTGTTGCAATAAATG
This sequence comes from Rubia tinctorum, assembly GCA_032355605.1. Classification (NCBI taxonomy): domain Eukaryota; kingdom Viridiplantae; phylum Streptophyta; class Magnoliopsida; order Gentianales; family Rubiaceae; genus Rubia; species Rubia tinctorum. The sequence continues at coordinate 43,536 of JAULKM010003010.1, read as the reverse complement.
CTCTCATGGGATAAGTACAACGATTAGTGAGAAAAGTTGACTTCATGGCCAAACTGACACTAGCATCATCAGCCAAAAGGGACAATTCCCAAGGATTTTTCCGCAATTTCCATGGTTATGGTAGTTCAGAGGAAGATTCTGATGATGCTTCAGAAAGACGCTCACAGCGAGGGTCTTCTAAAAGGAATCACCACAACAAAAGCCATTCCCGAAGGAGAGAAATTACGAATTCTAATGAGAGCTCAGATTCAGCTTGAGACATCAAGGAATTAAAATATGGCATCCCTCGATTTGATGGTCAATACAATCCGACGAAGTATCTTGATTGGGAGTGACAGATCTAGAATGTGTTTGATCTTAACAATTATCAGGAGAAAAAGAAGGTGAAAATGCCACAATATTCCTTCACTCATTATGCAGCTGATGGTGAAATAATTTGAGAGAATTGAGATAGATTGCAGGGATGAAACCTATCCTACCTAGGAGAGATTGAAGTCCGAGCTTCGATAATATCATGTTCCGCCTATATATTTGATGGAATAGAATTCTTATTTGAGCAATATTGAGTAAGGAAATTTATCAGTAGATGAATACTGACAAGATCTCGAGTTGGCCCTGAGAAGGACCATGGTGAAAGAAGAAAAAGCATTCATCAAGAATCGTTTCATAGAAGGCTTACGGGAAAATTTTCAAGTACTGGTTAACCATCAACATCATGTGTCAATCCAAGAATTTTTTGTGAAAGAAAGATTAGTTGAGAGCACCATGTGCCCAAGAAGGACATGGGTTAGATTTCCCAGTAAAAAGTTAAGGTTTGACTAGGGAAACCCTAGTTTGGGCCGAGGTAGAGGAGGAACCACGGGCAGCTGTAGTCCGATGCAATCCTATTCAAATCCAATTTATTCTTCTAGTGAAAGAAGGATGTCACCCTCTACTCAACAGTCTTAAAAAATTCTAGGTAAGTTTACTGCTTCTTCATCAAATTTGGCTTCTTCTAATGCTTCTACTTGTTTCCAATGTAAAGAAAGAGGACATGTCCGCAGTAACTGCCCTCATGCTATATTTTGAACAACAGTTGAGTAGGAAGATGAATAATATGAATATGGTGATATGCCATCATTGTATGAAAGTGGGGAAGAACAAGTAGATGAAGAGATCATGATAAATGCTCATGGTGAACAAGGTTCGGAAACACAAGGTAAATTCATGCCATTGAGACATCTCAATTCTATAATGGCCGAATCTGAGGTACAACACATTAATATTTTCCATACTCATTGTCTTTTAAAAGATAAGAATTGTTTACTGATTATTGATGGCAGTTCTTGTGCTAATATTGTTTCCAATCTTCTTGTTAAATCATTTTATTTACTTGTTAATACTCATCCATCTCCATATAAACTCATTTGGTTAAATGGTAGTGGTGAGATAAGGGTTAATAAACAATGCATCATTAACTTTAAGATCGGGAAATATCATGATTCTATCATGTGTGATGTTACACCTATGAAAGCTAGTCATATTTTTGTTAGATCTTGGAAGTTTGATCGTAAATCTATGCATGATGGTTCTACTAACAAAATAACTATAATTAAGGATAGAACTAGGTATACTTTGACTCCATTATCTCCGATTGAAGTTCTTGAGACTTAAAGGCGCATGAAAATCGACAAAGGGAAGTTTGCGACTAATTCACAAGTGGCCGAACTAAACCCTAGCCAGGGTTTGATGGAGATCGGGCAAAAGGTGAAAAAGGAGGCAAAAACCCTGATTATTTCAACCAACAATTAGGGAAGGCTGATCTAGGTAAGTCAGGTAAGTCACAGAATGATTATGAAAAGTTGCGTAAAATCTTATCTTCACATGTTAGTCTTTTACCGTCGATTTACAGGATGAGACATGAACTGCCTATTCATTCTGGTAAATCATTTTATGCTTCAATTAGGGATGTGAATCATGCTTTTTCTAATAATTCTTTTGTGCTTATATTACCTTTTAAAGAAAGTTACTTCGCCAAGAATGATATTCTTATGCATGTTCTTCCAGGATTTGTTGAGATGTTACAGGAATTTGAAGATGTCTTTCTTCATGAACTACCTCATGGATTACCACCCATGCGAGGTATAGCACATTAGGTCGACTTGCTTCCGGGTTCGGTCATCCTGAATTGCCTGGCTTATAAAGCAAACCCTGAGGAGACAGAAGAACTAAAATGACAAGTCAAGGATTTACTTCAAAAAGGTTATGTGTATGAATCTTTTAGTCCTTTTTTTGCACCTGTCATTTTAGTTACTACGAAAGATAAACCTTTGTGTATGTGCATTGATTGTCATTCTATTAACAAGATTACCATTAAATATCGCCACCATATCCCTAGATTAGATGATATGCTTGATGATTTACATGGATTTGTGATTTATACTAAGATTGATTTAACTCGGGATTATCATCAGATTCGCATTAGGGAGCGGGATGAATGGAAAACTGCATTTAATACTAAGTTCTGGATGTATGAATGGATTGTTATACCTTTCGGTTTAACTAATGCACCTAGTAATTTTTATATTGCTGATGAATCATGTTTTGAGAAAGTTTATTGGTCGATTTGTTCTGGTTTATTTTTATGATATATTGATTTATTCTAAATCAACTAATGAGCATATGGAGCATGTTAAAATGGTTCTTGTTGCACTCTGTGAGTCTAATTTGTGTGCGAACATTAAGAATTGTACCTTTTGAGTTTCAAAAGGGGTGTTTCTCGGTTTTTGGTGTCTCGAGATGGCATCAAAGTTGATGAAACCAAGATAGAAGAAATTAAGAGCTGGTTGACCCCTATCAATACCAACCGGGTGAGATATTTTCATGGTTTAGCTATTTTTTATAGAAGGTTTGTGCATGGTTTTTCATCTATTGCTGCACCTCTAAATGAACTAGTTAAAAAGGACGTGAAATTCGTGCGGGGTGAAAGCCAAGAGAATGCATTTAATGAATTGAAAGTACGATTATGTAATGCTCATGTTCTTGCTTTACCTGATTTTAATGGTACTTTCGAAATTTATTGTGATGTTTCTGGTGTTGAAATTGGTGCTATTTTGATGCAAGAGATCATCGACCTATAGCTTACTTCAGTGAAAAGTTAAAGGGCGGTGCTCTTAATTATCCTGTGTATGATAAAGAATTTTATGCTATTGTGAGAGCTTTAGAGACATGACAACATTATTTATTGCATAAAGAATTTGTCATTCATACTGATCACAAGTAATTAAAATATTTGAAGAGTCAGATGAAGTTGAATAAATGTCATGCTTAATGGTCTAGTTTTATTTCATCTTTTCCTTATGTATTGCGATATAATAAGGGTAAAGAAAATGTTGTTGCTGATGCTTTGAGTCATAGATGTGTTTTACTTACACGATTGGAATGTATCATATTAGGGTTTTCATTCGTGCGAGATTTATATGCTACTGATTTTGATTTTTCATCTGTTTATGCTGCATGTCGCTTATGAGAAATTTTATCGCTATGATGGATTCTTGTTTCGAGATAATAGTTTATGCGTTCCTCAATGTTCTATGCGTGAATTACTTGTAAAAGAAGCTCATTCAGGTGGCCTTATGGGACATTTTGTTGCACTTAGAATTTACAATTTGTTACGAGGATATTTTTCCTGGCAAAAAATGGCCCTTTCTGTTGATAGGATTTGTAAGAATTGTATTAATTAAATGAAGGCAAAATTTAAAAAATTAAACCTCATAGGTTATACATGCCTCTACCTGTTTCTACACATCCCTAGGTTGATATCGCCATTGATTTAGTCCTCGGTTTACCACGATCTCAATCGGGTAATGATTCTATGTTTGTGGTTTTTGATAGATATCCGAAAATGGCACACTTTATTCTTTGTAGGAAGACAAATGATGCAAAGCATGTTGCAGATTTATTTCTTAAGGAGGTAGTTCGGCTTCATGGAATCCCCGTGACCATAGTTTCTGATCGTGATGTTAAATTCTTATCCTACTTTTGGAATATCTTGTGGCGCAAGTTAGGGACAAAGTTGCTATTTTCTATAGCTAGTCATCCTCAAACTGATGGACAAACGGAGGTCACCAATCATACTCTTAGCACTCTCATTTGTGCCTTAGTACAAAATAATTTGAAGAATTAGGAAGCGTGCATCAAGATAGTAGATTTTGCTTATAATCGCACCATTCATTCTACTACTTCTTTACCTTTATCTAAAATTGTTTTTGGTTTCCTACCTAATACACCTCTTGATCTAATTACTTTGAATTTCAAACATGCTAGGAACCTTGATGGAGAAAAGAGGTTGATTTTGTTAAGCAATTACATGAAAATATGCGCTTAAGAATTGAACGGACAAATGCACAGAATGCATAGAATGCAAACCAGGAGACTTGGTCTGGTTGTATAAGCGAAAAGAGAGGTTTCCAAATGCTCGGAAATCTAAATTTAGTGCATGTGGTGATGGTCCTTTTAAAGAGCTAGAATGCGTGAATGACAATGCTTACAAGATTGCTTTACCCGGAAACTATGGTGTTAGTACTACATTTAATGTTATTGATTTATCTCCATTTACCTTTGAAGATGATTCAGTTTTGAGGGAAAAACCTTTCAACCACGGAGGGAATGATGCAAATGCCAAAACTACTACCACCAATAATGACATGCTAAAGCTTGATCAAACATTTAAAGGATATGTTCGGGATCCTCTAAGTGACATGGCAGGTTCTACGACTAGGGCAAGAATGAAACTTAGAGATGCGACTTTAAAGGCTTTGATGGATAAACTTCATGATGAACAATTGAAGAAGAAATCAATATCAACAAGTTCTTGGATTAATTGTTCAAGAGTGTTGGGGAAGTAAAAACATCGTGAAGAATACTATATTCTTTTTCCCACTAGATTTTTTTAATGAGGTAGTGTGATCATTGTAAACTATTGTAAACTATTTCATTTTCAATTTTTATAATTAAATTCGGCCATGTGGGCTTTGAAGGGTTTAATTTCGAAAACAGTCCATTAGGGTTTAAAATATTAAATTCTAATTTGACTAGGATTAGATTCGGTAAGATTAGATAAGTTAATATTCATTCAAGAAGTCATCTTGATGAATTTCAGCTATAATTAGGTTATTTTAGTTATTTTAGTTGGATATGATTTTAGCTTTCTAAATCTGTCATAAGTTTTTTTAGTTTCTGACAGAAATTACCAAATCATGTTCTTATTAGAATTATAGTTAGGCTTATTTTAACCCTATAAATAGGGAGGACCTTGGACATTTTTGAACACCCTTTTATCAATCATATATTCAGAATTTTCGATTTATACTCATTGCTTGCGAGCATTTTCATTGTTGCTTAATCCCGCGGGTTAATTTATCAGTGCCTTTGATTTGTGAACTTATCCTGCGGGCTATTTAGAACACAAAATTTTGAAATTGAGAGCAATCCCGAGGGCTAGTTGAGATCAATTTCGTGCGATCTAGTGAGGGTTTGCAGATCCCTTCATCCAGTCAAAGATTTAAATTCCGCAATTCAAAATATTCGCAAAGAGAATCATATCATTTAGATTTTGCCAATGTTAAAAATTCAAAATTGTTTGTGTTTTTTATTAAAGATTTTAATCATTTTTAAGATTCTTGTAAATTGGCTTTTATCTCCTCAAAATTCAAGTTACCAGTATTGTTATTCTTGGATACCGGTGTTTTTGAAGTTTTGTTGTTTAGTCATTCTAGTTTTTTGTCCCTTCTCGAGCCAGAATTTAGAAGAGGGAATTCACCCCATTAATTTCCATGAACTGATCATTGGTAGTCTCAGAATTGTTGCTGATTGAGGCATTTTTATGTTGCTTGGAAGAGGTAAGAGTTTTAAGACTTAGGTTCAGTTTGGAATTTTTACCCAATGGGTTAAGATCAGAAGATTTTTTTTTTTACAAATTATGATCCACTTATGCACTCAATCCAGCATCGATCATGCACAAAAAATACTCCTATATCAGAAGAGCTTTCAACTAAATTAATCACAGGAATATCAGATGAGTTCTCAATTAGATGCATATCAGGCAATGTAACAGGCACGATCTGAGCAGTTATATCATGTAAATCATGCATATCAGAACTCAACTCCGACGTACAACATGAGGGCTGGCCCTAGCATTTTGAATACCTAAGAAGATTAGAAAAAAAATGAGTCCCACATATAATATTAAAAGTGTATTATATTTATAAAATGAGACCTCACATGTAATAGAAATTTTTTATTGAGGCAATTAACTGAAACATATAATATTTATTAATTTTTTCTTACATACACATAGTAAAAAAATAAAAATGAGGCTTTCATATAATTAAAAATTTGGAGGTATGATGCGAACATTTCAGTTGCCTCACACCCGGGCCGGACCAGAAGGTAGATTCAAATATTTCTCTTAGAGCACCCGTTAACTTTTTCAAAAAATTATCATACATTGCTTGATGAATTCAGAAACAAAGATGAGAAATTATTGTGGGAGTTTTCCGGCGAAGGTGCAGAAGGACAGGCGGAGAAGAAGAACTTCAGTTGGGCACTTTGAAGAAGAAATGCGGACAGAGAAGGAGTACATAACATTAAATGATGGTCAAATTTTCATATGTGGGGGTGGCCCACTCGAAAAAGCTTTTTTTAGATAAATCATTCAAGTTCTTATTGAATTAAAGAATCGGCAAATTAAAGTTCAGCAAGGTCGATTCCTTTAAGGAATTGGAATTGGAATTTCAATTTTTCATTTGATTCTTTTAAGGATGAGATGGTTTTCTATGAGCCAAATTAAACTTTAGGTAGGGATCAAGACAAACTACCTTGCTGAAAAATTGGGGCATGGGCGTAATTTTTTTCCTGTGCCATATTTTAAAAGGCCGAAAAAAGGAGGGACTGATGTGCAAATATGGACAGAAAATATCCAGAACACAAAAATACAGCGCTTTCTCTTTCTCTTTCTCTCTCTAATCTCTTCTTTGTAATCTCTAATCTCATGTTCCGAAATTCGCTCAATCTGAAGCTCATCAAATTTAGACGATTTCACCTTCAATCTCGACGAAATCTGGACGAATTCAAAACATGAGCATGAACGAATATTCAAAATACGAAGATTCAACCAAGTAAACAAATTTCTTCTAAAATCCGCTTTAATTTGTTCTTAAATGCGATAGAAAGATGTTTTAATTGATCGAATTGACAGGAAAAAAATGCATGAACCTCACCACAAAAATCAACAACTTACTCTGACAACAAATCAAAATCAGGAACTTCAAACAGGAAATGAGATTATCCAAATCACAGGTAATGACGACGAAGAATTGAGGCTTATTGTTTCATATATGATGTACATATACACAGAATGACCAATACATTCTGCTGTAACTAAGAATCCTTGCTCAGTATATGAATGATGTTCCCTGATAAATAGTTAATGTTCATAGATCTAAGAGCGTGAAATTTCTATATTTCTTATTGATGTTCATGTTTATCCTGATGATGTGACAAGCTATATCAAGAGAATTAAGTTTTTTTACTACTGTTGTTTACATTACATGATCATGAGGTTGTTGTTTTTTGGTTCAGTTATTCATAATATGTTATGAGGTTCTTATTTTATGTAATGAGATTTACATATCGATTTTGAGGTTAACTGTGGCTCCTGTTTAATGTTTCAAAAACAGAACCTGAAGCAGTGTGAAGTTTACAGCATGTGAATTGTGTTTTTTTACCTGTTGCTTATTGTACAGAATCATGAGATTACTATGTTTTTTTGTTAAGTTATTCATAATATATTATGAGGTTCCTATTTTGTTTACTGTGATTTACACAAAGGTCTTGAGGTTCACTGTTGCTCCTGTTTGATGTTTCAAAAACAAGACCTGAAGCAGTGTGAAGTTTATAGCATGTGAATTGTGTTGTTTTTTCACTTGTAGTTTACTGCACAGAATCATGAATTTTTTTTGGTTCAGTTATTCATAATATATTATGAGGTTACTATTTTTATATACTAATATTTACAGATAGGTCTTGAAGTTAATTGTTTCTCCCGTTCGATGTTTCAAAAACAGGACCTGAAGCAGTGTGAAACTTATAGCATGTGAATTGTGTTTTTTTCAACTGTAGTTTACTGCACAGAATCATGAGATTACTGTTTTTTGTTGAGTTATTCATAATATATTATGAGGTTCCTATTTTATCTTGAAGTTAACAGTTGCTCCTGTTTGATGTTTACAAAACAGGACCTTGTATTGAAATACATGAGGTTGATGTGTACGAAAACTTTGAAGGGGTGTCAGCATGAACATGGGAAGAGTTAGATGACTTGTACCGCCACCACTCAAAAGCAAGAGGTTTTAGAATACGAAAATCAACAACACAAAGGACAAACGACAACAAGCTGAATGGAAGATACTACACCGGTTCTTTTGAAGGCAAAACGAACAACAAATCCGTAACTCCTATAGTTGAGAATGACAATAGAAAGAGGAAGGAATTCTTTCTAACAAGAACAGGATGCAGGGCTAAAATATTTATCAAACTGACTGAGGATGACATGTACACAGTCCATCAGCATATTGTAACTCACAATCATGAACTCACCTTTCCTCAGTGGCAATATCTACACAGAAGTGAAAGAAAAATAGACCCTGAAAAGGGAAAAACAATTATAACGATAGAACAAGCTTGACTGAAACTAGCAGATGGATATAGGTACATGGTAAACGATATTGGAGGTGAAGAATTAATTGGGCACACCATGAGGGATCACGTCAACTATATGAGCAGACTAAGAATAAAACAAATAGAAGCTGGAGATGCACAAAAGTTGATTGATATGCTCAAAGAACAGAATGAAAAAGAAGAAGGCTTCTTTTTAACGGTAAAGCTTGACAGTGAGGGAAGAATGTCTGCACTATTCTGGAGAGATTTCATGATGGCTGAGGATTTCAAGGTATATGTTGATTTGCTGGTTTTCGTTACAACTTATCGAACCAACAAATACCACCTCCTCTGCGCTCCTTTTGTTGGCCTCAACAATCACATAATGAATGTCATGTTTGGATGTGCCTTCATCAACGATGAAATAGCATAAACCGTTGTGTGGTTGCTGAACACATTCAAAAAATCTATGGGAGAAATGAAGCCTATCACTATTTTCACAGATCAAGACCAGGCTATATCAAAAGCCATAAAGAAGGTATAATACACATACACTTGTCTTCTTACTTATGTTTCAATAATATATGACAAGGTTTCATTTTTTGTTGATGATGTTTAACTAATCTTAAATGAGTTTTCTTTTTTCCCACATAATGTTTGAGAAACTCCATCCGAGGTTGCTGTTTTTATTTATTTATGTACAGGTGTAGCCCAACACAAGATATAGACTTTGCATTTGGCATCTAAAAAAAATGCCATGAGCCACTACTTGAGGAGCGACTCTGAATTCTGCAAAGGATTTGACAAGTGCCTGATGTTCTGCTCAGATAAGGAAGAATTCAAAAAATAATGGGCAAAAATGATAAACAATTATGATCTACAAAATCATACTTGGTTCAAAAAAATGTACACACTACGAGATAAATGGTGCACTACATTAAGCAAGGACTACTTCTCAGCTAGGACATTGTCTTAACAAAGAAGTGAGAGTACAAATGCTGCTGTCTGTTTGAAAACATCAAATACTACAACACTCGTAAAATTTTATCAGATCTACTGTGCCACAATCCACAACTGGAGAACCAAGTAAATAGAAAAAGAGTTCTATTGTTCCAAAGCAAGACCAAAAGAAGAAGAAGAAGGACCAACAATCCTCAAACACGCAACAAGAATCTACACACAGAGGATCTACAAGGATTTCAAGCTACAATGGGATATCGGAATAGCATCAAGAACATATATGGAATGAACGGAGGAACCCTATGCATTTATGAAGTTTTGCATGAAACCAGTAACTCAAGACCAGAATCAGTTCTATACACAGGGCTAACAGCAACTGAACAAGCAAAAGTAAAATGTTCTTGCAAACACTTTGACGAAGGCTGGTTCCTATGCGGCCACACCCTACGTGTATTGCACATGTTCAACGAAAAAAGAATCCCAGACGAGTACATAAGCTTGAGGTGGACTAAGATGGCAAAAATAGAAATCTGGAACAGCGACAAAAAAACACAGGCACACTGTCAATATTTATAATATTCTGAATGAGATTAATATTTACAATAGATATGTTTTCAGTATCAATTATGATGTTTAGTAAATTCTAGATGACCTCTTCTAAATTAAATAATAGCATGATCAGTATCTGAGATGATTGGGTACATCTGTTGATGTTCTTATGATACTGAATGAGGTTTCCGTAATTTTCAATAATGTTTCCATTTTAAATCTTGACGTTCTTCCATACTGACATAGTCATATACTTATTAACGATGTTTCCTTGATTGCTAGGCTCCAGAACTGAGAAATAGAATACCATGGCGACAACAGATGACAAGGAAATTCTACAATTTTGTGTTAAAGAGTGAGGAGAATATTGAAGCAATAAGAATACTAAAAGAAACTTTTGATACACACTCAACCACCATTAATGCTATAACCTCACACGTCGTCGAAGACGCTACAATTTTGAAAACCAGCACGATGACACAAATAGAATGCATACTTGCACCAACTGTCCTTAATCCAGAATACACAAAGACAAAGGGAAGAAGCAAAAGATCAAAATTAGAAATTGAAAGGAAGAAGCCAAGTGTTGATGAATTTAAGTCCAAGACACCAAACACACGCCTGTTTTAATCTGTTCTATGTCAACATTGAGTTGTTGTTTTAGAGTTTTGACTTATACTGTTTTGAAATACTGTGAATGTCTATTAAGTTGAAATCTTAAGAACATCATTTCATTATATAAAAACCACATTTTCTGTTGAGGAACATCAATAGTTTCTAGCCAAGTACTTTAAAAAGTTCTACTGATATTTCAATAATACAGGTTGAGGTTACAGTTTTTGAAATTGATGTTTCCAATTTCTTGTTATGCTTACATAGTAGTTATATTTAAGTTCATTTTTGAAACAACTTTATTTCCAAAATAAAAAGTGTACAAAGTCCCCAGAGAAACATCAGTATGTAGTAAATGAAACTCAATGAAGTACAAATGAAACTCAATATATAAACTGGAACTTCTTCATTAATAAAATATTCATATTACAACATAAACTGCTAATATATTAAACTAATCAGAAGAAATAACAATCCACAATGACTCGTATCCATATGCGGAATGACCATGAAGACTAGGATCTAACACCTCTATTGTTCCATCTTCAAGTTCATAAGTAGAATCATACCTCTCTTCATCACCCCAGAAAAGTTCATACATTAATTCACCGGTAAAGGAAACAACGTTCAGCTTCAATGTACCTTCGAGAGTTGTTGATGAATCCACCATAAAAGACACATTGTTACCTAAAAACAATGAATCTCTTCCCAACCCATGGATCACCCTAAAATCCCTACTCTCAACATCTAACTCAAACATATCAAAAGAAGTATCAACAAAAGATTTTCGAACTCTAACCAAAACCATCCTTCCATTGGACGATTCAGCCAAAAAATAATAAGCATGGTAAACATCATAACAATATCCAGTAATATCAGCAACCAGTACATGAACCTCATCAAATTCTGCACCGAAGGGATCACAATACCAAACAATTGTAATACCACCTTCATTTTCAGAAACGGTATAAAATCTGCCATTGAAGTAATTAACAACAACAAAATTTACACCAGCTTTAATTCTAGACCACGTATGATCAACTGATCTATATATTCCTAAAGTTCCTTCTAAACAAACCACCATTAAATGAAAACTAGCAGCTGAACTCGGATTAAGTGACAAAGCACCATTCCTACTATAGTTACCACCATCAAGAAAATTTTCATAACAATGAGGCAGCTCTATTCTAGTGTTGGAGTACGGGTTGAATAAAAATCCTTCGCCCAACTCCAACACAAGTAACCAAACAAAACGTACCTCAATGCACTTTCTGCCTTCTGCCTTCAACTTCAGGAAGATGTAACCTCATCAAATTTCTTCTCTTCAACATGCAGAAGAAATAACGTTCAGTGCCATCAGGGACATTTGGACCCATCAACATAGGTAGCGAACGACCATGAAATGAAATCCTATCAACAACATTGCGGAAAAATTGGCATACTCCTCGCATTGAAAGAAAATCAGTGAAGAGAAGAAGATGAAAAGATATTTCCAAAAGCATTTCAACAGACACAAACGAACCGTTAGAAGCCATTTTAAAAAGTGAAGTATGCAAGAAAGCTGAATGCAAAATCTTAGTGAAAAGGTAGAATGCAAAAGCTAATATTTCAATTAATACAGAAAGAGATGAATTATAAGAGTTTAACTTTTGAGAAGTGAGAAAAAAATTCTTAGGGAAATGGAAAGGTTTAATAATTATCAAAACTGCAAATATGCATTAAAAGTGTAAAAAGTAGCAATAATTAATCATTGGAATAAGAAAAGTCAATACCATTTAAAAGAAACTCATTACCGTTAGTAGAAACATCAACTAATCAGATATATACTGAATATATATCATCTATTTTCTAGCATCACTAACACACCTCCTTCACTACTACAAAATATGCATTATCCCACGATTTCCATTGTCACATTCTCCACTACTCTGGTACTTTCACAACTTCCATAAAACATGGGAAGTGGGTTGCTTTTTAATTACATTTTCCATTTCTTTTATATAATTAATGAAAACATCATAAAAAAGAATGAACACCGTCACAAAATAAATGAAACTCATACATTGTCAACTACTTGTCTCATACCAAATATATTAATGAAAAACAGGTTGAAGAGGTTACTTATACATTTGACTGATCATTATAATCATACAACGTCATCGTAAAGAAAATGAACCTCATTACTTACCAAAGAAACTGCAACTACCAAACACAACCTTGTAATAAAAAACTAACTAAATGCATACTTCAAGTCATCAATCTTGAAATTCACCAACCAAAAGAAAATTCAACACATAAAAATCTAAAATCTTCCATTCATCAACTAAATATTACAAACCCTAAACCAAAATATGCTACAACTACAGAATCCCATCATCATTCTGGCTATTATTAATGAACCTAAAAAGCTTAAATGATGGAATATCAGAAGCAGCAGCATCCACAGCAGCCTTTGTCTTTTTCTCAAACATATCCTTGATCATTGCATCAATCTTAGAAAGTGCAGAGAGCGAGAAATATCCATCTGAAAGCATTTAAAATTTAGGAACTGTAACACTGGGACATTCTTCATGGCCCTTAGGACTGCCTACTTCATTCACTTTTAGGCTGCCTATTTCCTTCACTTTTTGGCTCCCATTTTCAGTGCCCTTTTCACTGATCTTATAAAAAAGATTCAGCGAATTGCTAACTTTCAATTGAAACAAGCCTCTTGAATTTATTCATGGAAATTTCCAAAGGCTACCAAAACAAAGATGAAAAAAGAATCATTATATCATAAACATCATATCATCTTGAAACACAATAAAAAGACCGGTAGTATAACAAAAACCCACAAACATAACCAAAAGAATATGAACATTGCATCTCAGCATGAAAATAGCAAACCTCTAAAAAAAAGTGGACCTCAACAATAACTAAACAACAAATTCAAACAATGCAGCTGCTTTGAATTCGTTATCAGCACAATCAAGGATTCTAACTGATCCTCAATAAAATCATAAAACTCAGGAAAAAAATGCCACAATCAAGAAACATGAAAATTGAGAAACCTCACCATTAAAAAATTAACGTCATGATATAAAATAAAAACATCACCACAAAAAACTGGTTAAAAAACACCGGAGTTAAACAATAAATCTAAAAACTTACACTTTTTTGCAGTGCACTCAATTTCCTCAGCATCCTCTACACAAACAGGCAACTCCAACTCAATAAATCGAAGCTTATTGCTCTTTGAAGATGATGCTCCAGCAATAGAAGAAGGATTCTTTGTGATCGAAACACCACCAACCAAAACTCCTTTCTTACTCAGTGGAAATTGACGACTACTTCTCAGGAAACCAGTATAACCTCCATGATAATATAAATGACACCGCTTCTTCACATTTCTATCATCCCAATGGTTGTGCAATGAAAGGTCAATCGAATCACTAAATCCTGGAATTGGATAGTGATAGAAGAAGATATAAGTGGGATGATCAAACAGGCATTCATAGAATTGATTTTTTGTGAATGCTGAACCCTACCTCTTCCACACCAATCAAAACTAGGATTCTAATCAACATCTTCTAAAGAACTCACTATCTACAAATCTGCAGTGGTACGAGCAACAGGAACCAAAAAACACACCAATGCATACATTATGAAAAAACATTTAAACTTAGGCATTTCATCTTCCCTCACCAGATTTGGGATAGCACCATATAAATCCTTCACAGTAATAATCCCATCCTTAATCCCATATTTTTCAATCCACCTAAACCTAATGGAATTATCATCAGCAGTAGCAGCCTTACCTAAACCCTTATGACTCACCTCAATAACAGCCTTATCAGATATAGGAAGCAGGAATATATCAAATATGTCATTCTTATATAGTGAATATTTTTCAGTACCAACCTCTTGAACTTGAGCAGTAGAATTAAAATTCTGTATCAAAATCTGAATCAAATCTTTAAGCATATGCTTAATCCTGAATCTTAACAAACCACCAAATCCAATATGTTCAACAGCTTTAATCCGAGATGGTTTCAATTCATCCAAAACCTCAAAAAATTGCGAAACCATGCAGGTGGTCTTAAATTTTGAGCTGGGGAAAAAGTATGAAAAAGAAGAAACTATGTAAGCAGACCTAAACATAAAATGAATGAAAACCTATGTATAAATAACCAAAACCTCATTTGAAAAACGGAAAACACCAACATATGAAAAAAAACAAATCGTGTACCTTCTTAAAAATTCGTGTCCAACAACTTATTAAAACATATTTAAATTATCAGAACCATCGATAAAACAAATTCAGCATAGAACATCAGCATCCAAAAAAACCTCACACTCATAAAATATGAATCTCATCACGAGATAAAAAAGATGATTGAACCGGAAAACTGAAAACTCACATATCATCAACAACTGGATCAGCGATTCCAATTTTTGCTTTTTTTCAGACTTCTTCTCAACAACTGGAGAAATCTCAGCTCTTCGCTTCCCACCAACTTTTTTCCCACACCCTTCCTCAAATGGGAACCTTTTTCCTCAGCGAATTTTTGAACAACCTTACCCAAACAATAATCAACACTTGCAGGGTCCAGGTCTTTCGAAAATGAATACCTCGTCCTTACCTTCAAATTCCTTGAAGCTACATCCTTAGTCTGCATACCCTTCACAAAAACCATTTATTTACCCTTTCAAGTCCCAGAAGACGTAGCCTTTGACTCCTTCACTTGTTTAACATTCAATACATGATCATGCTTCTTCTTTTTAGGCTGAAAATGAGGGGACTGAGACAATGTTTAGTTCCAAATATCAGAAAAATCTTCCCTATCATGAGCTTCTTCTACATCCTCATTTCTAGATTCTGGCAACTGACAATCCTCTGAATGCACATCACTTGAAAAATTCATCGCAACTACAAAGAAATCAACATGAAAAAAATGTGATTAAAAAAATTCACAAAAAAACAACACAGTTTTAATAGGTAAAGCAAAAAAATCAAAAACTACCTTTCACAGCAACATTCAAAAAGTCTTCCGCTAGTTTTGGATTCACTTCATCAGACTTCTTAGGAACCTCATGCATATCCTTGTTAACCTCATAGTCACTGGAATCTACATTTGCAGTATCAGACTGCATTCCTGAACCAACATTCAACTCAACATCACGTTCAGGACCTGTATAAAAAAACAACAAGAAAATGGTAAATAACATGGAAAAAACATCATAAAAAATGCAACATAAAATTCCACACATAAAAAACTTATTGGAAACAAGATCACATTCATGTAGAACCTTATGGGCTACCATCTTCTTCCTCGCAACTACAAAGAAAGCAACATGAAAAAATATAATCAACTAAATATCCTCTAATTTCACATCGCTTGAAAAATTCATCTCAACTACAAAGCAAGCAACATGAAAAAAACATAATAAAGAAATGTGATAACAAAAAAACACAAAAAAAAACAACACAGTTTTAATAAGTAGAGCAAAAACATCAAAAATTACCTTTCACACCTGCATTCAAAAGTCTTCTACTAGCTTTGGAATCACTTCATCAGACTTCTTAGGAACCTCATTCAAATCCTTGTTAACCACATAGTCATTGGAATCTACATTTTCAGTACCAGACTGCATTCCTGAACCAACATACAAATTAACATCACGTTCAGGACCCTGTATAAAAAACAACAAGAAGAAAAAGGCAAATAACATGAAAAGCAACATCATTAAAAAATGCAACATAAAATGTCACATGGCATGTAAAAAACTTACTAGAAATAAGATCACATTCATCTAGATCCTATGGGCATCTTCTTCCTTGTAGTGGACAGAGGAGGAACATTTTTAAATGCTCCACGCTTATGGAAAACTTTACGAGGAGCCACAAAAACATGCTCCACTGCAATAAAAACAATAACATCAACGAAGCACTAAATTAAACAAATAATGAAGCAAATAACAACAAAAGCAATACCCTCACCATCAGTAGTTGAAGGACCTTCAACAGGTGGTACCTAAATAGAAGCTGGTGGTACATCAAAATCAGAAACTACAGCTGGTGGAACCACAACTACTAGAACCTCGATTACTAGAACCTCAATCATAGCTGATGGCACATTAGCGGGAACAAGAACAGGTGGTACCTCAGCAAGAGCAGTTGGTACCTCAACAGAAGCTGGTGGAACTTCAGAAGCAGAAACTAGAGCCAGTGGAACCACAACAAGACATGGTGGAGCCTCAACTGGAGCTGGTGGCACATCAGCAGGAACCGGTGGAACCTCAACAGGAACAGGTGGTACCTCAGCAAAAGTAGGTGGAATCTCATCAGAATCAGGTACTGACATATGAACAATTGGAGCATCAACGTTTTTGAAACCAGCCATAGTCGAGCCTGCAAAAAAAACACAATAAAATAATAGAAAAAAGAAGCATCAACATAAAAGAAGAAAAACTGTAACATAAAATATGAATCCTAACCATTCTCGTCACAATCCTTGTCATGAGCAGTAAGGAAAACTTCATTTTCATTCTCAGAAACATCATCATGAAACTAATCAATCTCAACACCAACATTTGAGCCTGTATAAAAACAAATGATACCATCAACAAAGTGCAAAAAATAACATCAACAAAACAAAAATACAAAATCAAACACTTACAACCAGCATCTAAACTTGATGCAGCATCCAACAATTCTTTCAAATCAGAACCTTCATGTTTAAAAATTCTCTCCATATTCTGAGACTTCATAATTCTTGACATCGAACGCACAATTTCTTTAGAACTTCTTCTCCTACCACCAGCTACTTTTCTCTTTGGTTGCCGACATACAACTGGAACATACTCCTCAACATGTATAGGATTTGACAAACTAGTCAGAGGTAAATTAAATTTACCTATACGACTTTGCATTATGGTAATCTGTGTACATGTGTGTGTAGAACGCCGAGGTCCAACAATAGGTGGCTCAGAAGGTGTTGTTAAAAAAGAAAAAAAAAGAAAGAAAAACCAGATGGTAAAACTCAATAAGCTTGGCATAAGCCTTATTAGGTAAACAAAAATGCCAAACTATTAAAAATGAAATTCATCAAAATGTCTCCAAGAAATACACCTAAACATATTAGACATGAACCTCGAAACTAAATTTACATCAATCAAACCTCAAATTAATAGATTGAACCACGACTGAAAAACATCAATATATTTAGCATGAACCTCAGTAGGTACAAATAAAATGTCAAACTGTAAAGGGCAAACCTCTTTAAAAACTTACTGAAAACCACAACTCAATATATCAGACATGAACCTCAAAACTAAATTCACATAAATCAACATCAGATGGCAAAACATCAATAAATTTAGCATGAACCTCAGCACCTACACATAAAATGTCAAACAATAAAGGGTAAACCTCATCAAAAGTTTACCAAAAGTAACACCTCAACATGTTACACATGAACCTCAACGATAAAGTCACATAAATCAATCCTCAATTAATTAAAATGAACTGCAAATTACAAAACTCAATAGTTTTGGTATAAACCTCAACATATCTAATACTAAATCATGATAATCAATATCTACACATGAATATCAAACACTGAAGGGAAAACCTCATCAATAAAATACCAAAATACCTCGATATGTAAAACGTGAACCTCAAAATCACATAAGTCGAACCTCGAATCATTACAAACAATCCTCATCAGACTACAAAATCTTGAAGAACATTCAAACTACAAATTTAAAACAATAAAATTGCACACAAACAACAAAAAAATAGACAAAATTGAACACAGAATAATCCAGAAAAAAGCAGAAATCCAAAAACAGAGGAAAAATGAACTAAAACATGACATGAAACATCAAAAACATCATCGCACAAACATGAAATCCAAACATGTAACAGAAAAAAACTGAAACATGTTCCAGCCGTGATTTCGAAGGAGAAACCTCATCACGCTTCATGCGAACCATATTCTTCAACAAAAAAATGAAGAACACAATAGTTAGGGCAAAACGCACAGTAAATACACACAAGTGAACCGCAATCAAAGAATGTAAAAAAAACAAAGATATTAAACGTACTTAGTGAATATCCGGCGAAATGCAGCAATTCGCAGCAATGTCAGGCAAAAAAGGACGGTTTCCGGTGGTATCCGGCGGTTTCTGGCCTTTCACTGCGTGTGAAATGTATGTTTTTGGGAAATTGAAAATAAAATTTGAAATCAGAATTTGCACAAAAAACCTTCCACTTTCTCAGCCTATTTTAAAAAGAACCACACTCTAATTTAACCTACCATTAATTGCATAAAAGACCCTGCCAAAGTTTAACCTGACTAAAACAATACTTTTTGCATATATTTAGGTGTAGTCTTTTATAAATTAAAATATATTGAGAGAATTAAGTGAAAAGAGTAAAAATGTTAATGAGTAATTGGGAATGATTCACTATTTTCCATAAAAAGAAGAGTTTGTCTTTTGAAAGACCAAGGTTTAAACTGTATATTAAAATAAATAAGATAACATTTTGGGTTGCATTAATTGGGTCATACTACTCCGCGTTGCAGAGTAAAATTTTAATATTGCAACTAAAACCATTTACCTTTCTATTATTCTAATTAAACACTGTTTTTCCATAAGTCTATGAAAAGACGATTTTCCCAATAATTTGCCTAAAAGAAAATGTGATAAACTTAAATAAAACATATGAAAATGGAATGTGTGCCAAACATGGTGAAACGGAGGGAGTATTTATTTTTTTGGTTTTGAGTTCAGTTGCCAACTACACTTCATAATATTGCATTGAGAATACTTCATAATATTGCATTGAGAATGTCTCATCAAATGTGACATATTAGGTAATCTAATTTTTAGATTAAATGTTGTAATTTTTAAAATAAAATATAAATATTATATTTTAAATTTAAAACAAGTAATAATGTGTATTTGAATGTGAAAATGTGAAAATATATAATATAAAAAATACATTTTAAAATTTCTAAATTTAATATGAAATTTAATAAATACAATGTATAAGTGAAAAAATACAGTAACATGTCCGTAATCTTATGGACCGATCTCCCATCAGGAGACCCTTCTATTGCATTTATAGTACTCAGAGCATCTCCAACCCAGAGGTCACTCCCAAGAAAGTCAATTTTCACATAGACTCTCAAACAAAAATATGTCTCCAATGGAGCATCATTTCATGACATCAATATGATGTGGAACAATTTAATGAGTGGCTCCATCAATTACCACTTCTTTTGCCGAAGGTTAGATTGAAGTTGTCAATTACCAGTGCATTAAATTTTGGTAGTTAATTTTTTTAAATTTTTTTTACCTATTTACTATATAAAATTAAGGCAAAGTCTTGGGAAATACAGTTTTTTCATAAGCATATAGAAAGATGAGCTTGAATTAGAATTATAAAAAGGCAGTAGGTTTTAGTTGCAATGTTAAAATTTATTATGCAACATACAATAGTTATAAGTTTTTGACCCGATTAATACAACCCAAATTTTTTATCTTAATTTATTCTAATTTTCGGTTTAAATATTTGTTTTTCCATAACTTATGGAAGATCGTCTTTCAAATTACGGATTCTAAAATCAAAAGTAAAATTAATATGATAATATCACATTAACTAAAAATATATAAAACTTATATTTTAATGTATAATATTGAAATTTAATAATATCGAAGATAAAAAATCAATATAGTTTATAATTAATGATAATATTAGTTCAATATTTTAATTTAATTTATTTAATATTCCTATTTATATAATTATAATTGTAAGCTAAATTTGAAAGAGTTCGAGTTTTAAACTACCTGAATTTAAATTTAATATTTTGAGTGAATAATTAAACATTTGACAAAATTTTATTTACTAATGTAGTATATATTATATATTGTTACATTTATTGTTAACCGTTAAAGAATTCATACATATTTAAATACTTATATATTCATTAAAATATATCTCATAAAAGACAACGATAAAAAATACGCGAATGGATGAACACAATGAAAATTTTATAAATATAAATGTTTTAACTCTATACATAAATATGTCAAACTGTATAATTTTTAAAAGGTAAACGCTTTGGATTGACACGTCATGTTGGCGTAAATGCGATGGTATCATTGGAGATGAAAATTTTTAAATCACCATCAATCCATTATAATTGCTCACATCACATTAAGTCTTAATCAAAATCCGTCATGTGCCACCTAAAAAGTAGGAAGACTCTCCAACCATTTGAGATGCTCCACAGTTATAGAAATGGGAATGAATTAAATAGACATTACATATAATTTACGGAAGTCTCATTAAATAAGTACTAAGTAAATTGGTGTATACATGGCCCTAACTAAGTAAATTTAAGAGAAAAACTTGGCATTCAAAACACTTCGTCCATGACCAGATAAGCAACGAGCACAACATGACATAATTTAAAAGTGAGATAAAAAAGAGTGAAGACGGCTCGTCCCACGATCGAACATGACCAAATATAGTGGGCTCGATCCAGAAATGCGATCAAGAATTTTGGGAAAGTCAGAGCCACAATTTCACGTCTCACAGAGACTATAAATAAGAGTGAATACAAGTGAATCAACAAAAAAAATTGTATATGAGGAAGTTAAATAAGTGGTGGGTGAGTGACCAGTAATATTCTAATAGGTGTAAATATTTAGGGAAGTTATTAGCAAATTTTGTTTCTTGAATTAAAAAAACCATTTATGAAAACTGCACGCACAAAGATTGACGTAAATAATGGTACATTTACGATGTAATATGATGGGGATGGAGTCTTGATATTGAAAAAATTAAGAATAGTGGACTCATTAATATTCATTATTTAAGTGCTACATAAATTCCAAGGTACCTAAAGAAAGGATGTCATTAATTATACAGTTTCAAATGAACGAACGAGTCATGTTGTAGAATCCATGTCTTCACTAACTCGACAACTAAACCAAAGGCAATATGATAGCTAAAGGTGAAACTATGCCAATGAAAGAGTTAAAGTTTCAGTTGAGGAGATCATAGAACACCAAACGGAAGATTTTGGTGAAACGGTCATTTATAAGCTCAAGCCAAAAAGGGAAAGGAAATATTCAAACTTAGGGACATTGTCCAAAAGTTCAATTATTTTAATCATTTCTACTCTGATATGATCAGAGCACGATGGGCATGGCCATATAAGGTGACGCGAATGCTTCCAAATGATGTTAATTTGAGGGACAAGGACTTTGGAATTGATATTATTATTGATCCTAAACACTTGATCTCTACAAAAACTGGTGTATATATGACCTACCCGGTCCTAATCAGTCAAAGTTGAGCATGCAAAGTGGTAGCCTTGCCAAATTAGGTCACTTTGCTAAATCCACGAATGCTAAGAATACCGAATCGCCCACGAACTTACCAATCGCGAAAATAGAAGAAATCACTACTTGCCACAACACCCTCTAATGGACCACAATCACACGATCGAACCCCTATAAATAAATATAGAAAATATTAGACGAGGTAAGTGTTTTTTTAATCTAAAAAGCATAGGTAAGAACAATACTGGCTTAAGCGTTGAAGTTTCATCCATGGGGGCCACGCCAGGGACCTTTGCATGTAATCGAAGTGACTGAGACTTGTCGTGAGCTGAAACCTAGTACTATAATTACTCAGAAGGAATTTTCCGTATTAGTAGCGCCGACTATAAGGGTTAATTTTTCTTTCTGAGTTTTAGTAGTCTATGGAAATGGCTGAGCCCTTGTTAGAGCTACCACCCACATAGCAAACACATAGAGGAAACATATTATTCTCGCACCCAAAGGAGCCAACGAGTAGAAAACTAGCATGCACGCCAAGAAAATTCTCTGCAACGATATGTTCTCACAATTATAAATTCGTGACACTAAAAACGACCATCAATAAAAGTTCTCTCCCGTATTAGAATTAGTTCTATAGGAAAAGTAGATGCATGAAATAAGAAATAAGATTTACAATTCATACAAAAGTCAACATCATATAGGTAGCCTAACCACAAAAAATATACGCACTAAACCAAGAACAGATGGATAAAAGACAGGTTAATAAACTTAAGAACAATCAAATTTTGATCAAATGGTTAGGAGTTACATAAGATACTTAAGAAATAACAGTTAAAAAATCCAGTTATATGATACGTATATGAACAATAGAACATGGATACAGAAATAACGCAGCAAAACGTTATTAGCTAGAGGGTCATAGTTCACACGATCCATTTCAAACTCATATTACGATTGCTAAAATGGCATGTCCAGTCCACACAATAGCCTCATAAAATTATGGCAACCTTAAAAATAATTCTAAGATCAGCAATAGATTACCAGCCTACAAACATAAGGAAGATAACCCAGACAAATTTAATAAACGCGAAGAGATATTAGCGTCACCTGAGCAACATTAGACCATGTGCAATGCTGAGACGATTCTAAACCGGCTCTTGCGGTTTCAATTCATTAAATAATCACTTTCTCTTCCACATCATCAATTGAGCCCACTACTAAATCACCCCCATTTTTTCTCTCCAAGTGGTTGAACTTACTTTGAGCCCACTCCATGGACCCCATTTGATTCTCTCTATCCTACTCATTGTTTCTACCTTTCATATTTAATTCAAATGAATTTACCTAACGAAATAAATTGAAACATTAAATTTAATAATACACCTATGATTTTTTAATCGGATTTTGTTATTTCTAATTTTTGAATTGGATTTTATTCTTGTTTGATATATTTCATAATAACTTTTAAATTTTGTACTTTTTATGACCATTATATGTTTATGTTATAATCTTGCTTATGATACTATTTTAAAAAATAATTTACTGAAATTATTAATTCTATTAATAAAATTAATAAAAAAGTAATGTAGCCGTTTGGACATTCAAACTATGAAGCAAATGAGGCCTATTCAAAATTTCTACAAATTTTAGTGGCCGCGGAATATTGTATATAAATTATCGGCCAGTGCTTCACATGGGTTTGTCAGGCGCACATGGCCTTGTTAAACTGCAAAGCCGGATTAGTTATTGTAGCCCGCTGCATCAAATGTAGCCCGCTCTGAGCCCCCACTGTGAGAATTTTCGGGCTTAATTCCGTTCCAATTTTTAATAGAGCCTCAATTGAGCCTCCCACTGCACATGCTCTTAATACTATAGAAATAAGAGGAATCACAACATACTAAATAAGCCCTTTAGTAAATTAGATCTTAGATCCATACAGAAACTAAGGATTACAGCAAAATTCCTTGCTTAGCTATAAAGCTTCCTTAGGAAAAATCACAAATAACTATCTGCGAACCTATTACACACACACACACACACACATATATATATACTTAAGTTTCTAGTTTTGATCGCTAGTAAGACCATAAAGGTCAGAGAAGTTAAAGAATGATTGTCCATTCTCCCATTGCACCACCCTCGTTTCCCAAGTTCCTCTCATGAAGGGGCACCATCCTACTGAACAAGTAGATATGACGTCTTAGAAAGCAGTGGCAGTTCGCTTCGCCAATACATCTGCTCCATCCCACGACCCGATTATGCGAATTCATGAAGGAACTCCTCTTTCATGAGTCTATCAACCTGGTAGCCCATCTTCTTCCTCCGTCTTAGCCACCGCGAGTCTAGGCTTCCCCCTCGCGTTGGTATCCTTCAGCTCCCACGCCCAAGGGCCTCCCAGATGAAGGTTCTGTATCATCCTCTACCTTGATGCCCAATTCGGAAACCTTACCCGCCAATACTATAAAAAATCATAAAAATAAATAGGCATTAGATAATGTCAATCATTGAAAATTAAATAAACACCCCTAAGACTAAAAACTTTCAACAAGTATGGAGATTTTTAGGACATCCACTAAGCGATGTAATCCAAACTTACACCACTATCAACCAGAGTAAAAACTCACAACTTATCCATATATAATGATTTATCACATGACCCGTGAGAACCCAACCAAAATCACCGATAGTTTCGACGTCCCCAGTAAATCCACATATCCCCGAAACATAACAAAATACCATCACCATAGAAAAAGTACCCGATGAACTGTTCCTTACCCTACACACAATCATGACACACTCAAAGCTGCTTCTATGAATACTTAACACAAAAAACACATGCAAATACAAACTGAGAATAACTTTAGGAAAGCAGTTATCTTTATAGGCGTACAAAGAGTTTTGGTAAAACAAACTATGATTAATTAATTCCTCGGAAATAACGCCTTCTTTTCAATTTTTTTAAAAAAACACTAACAAATTATTAGAGACCTAGGAAAACAGAACGTTGAAATAATTTGCATGTCCTAAAAAAGAATTTGAAAAGACTATACCTACGTGACATGCTTATGAGCCCACTATCCAAGATATTCGGAAAATTATTCATCTCTAGACCCACATAATTCGCACAACCCTAATTTAAATTACACAAACTTAATAAAATTACATAAACTACAAATAAATTTCATTGAATCTGAAAAAATATATCATAAAATACCATAACAAAACACCTTTTGATCTTCGCTTCGTATACCCCCAAAAAACCATCTTCCTTAGTGAACAATACACCTTCACAAGCAAACAAACCCCCACTCACAAATTTTCTTCACTACAACAAATCTTTCCCACTTATACGATGAAAGTAGGTAAATAGCCTGCGAATTTGCATAATTCAGGAGATACCCACACCTCGCGACAAAAAATAGAATGATCATCCACAACTCTACATATGACTAGAAAATCACTTGTCCAACGACACAAGCAGAGGATCACCCTGTATTTTCAATCGATGTCAGCTCAAATCCACTTGGTATCTGGGTTCCCACCTCATGAGATTCCTTAAATGGACACTGGAGTTTGATCTCGACGAAGAACCATTATTTTCTCTGATCAGGACTAATGTGGAGTGCCCCTTAACCCATTGCTTTCACCCCAATCTCTAGAAGGTATTGGCAATGCCATGGGAAGTTTTATTCAAGGTGAGAAGCTAATGACAAACATCTCTACACCCTATGTTATCTACCTCTACATGGAATTCAACCTTAGAAGACAACCCCCTAGTTGGATTTGTCTGGGCTCCATTGCCAAAACTAGTGGTACAACATAAGATATGAAGCAGCGCCAAAGTATTGCTTCAATTATAGTAAAATTGGTCACAACGAACTGCAATGTAGATGAAAAGGTGATACGGGGGCAAATAAAAAACCTCAACAACAGCAAAAGAAGCATCCACAACTAAAAAAGAAGTCCCCCACAAAAAGTATTCATGTAGAGTGGAAAAAGAATGACATAATCATCTTTGACCCAAGTTCCTTAGGGTTATCTCCGAGTCATAAAGAGTGTGAATTTCAAAAATCCCATGCTATATGTTATGTTTGAACTTTGTAGTAGTGTAGACTACGATCCAAATATATTTAGCTTGATATAAATCTTACTAGACAGAAATACAAAGGTTAGGCAGGCCGGCACAGGGTCGTGTCTGCTCAAACAATCAAGTCATTCAAAAGAGTCGTTCTAGGGTTTCAACATAAGATATGAAGCATCCCTCTTTTTCCATTGGTTTGTTGTGTCAGTCCCACGTTTGTCCGTCATAATAGAGATTGGACCAATTGGGATTTGACTCCGGCTTGGGCCTTTTAGCCCAAACCTTATTAAGTCTCCTCAGCCAAAGGTCATGTGTCTATGAGGCACATGCTATGGGAATGAGTCATGTATTGCGTATGTATAGGTTTTCGCGGGAAAAACTGTAGCTGCATCATTTTGAAAAGTTGTGCAATTACGAGGATCTGACATTTTCTACTCTAAAATTTGCACCTCGCATCTAGATATCTCCCATGTATCCACATTTACTGGGATAACGTGCTTGGGCTGAATGGAAACTCATGTCGTCCCAACGCCTTAATCTTTTTGGCATTGCATCCCTTTGGTTTCCCGATTATATATCTCGGGGTGAGGTGCTGGAATTTACTTACCCCTCTCCTCTTTTATTTTTTGAACATCTCTCACTATCTCTTCCATTCCTTTGTCTTCCTCTCTTCTTCTGCATTCCCAGGTATTCTCCTCTTCCTTTTTTGTTGTTTTTTATTTTTTCCCGTAGTTTCCCCTAGGAAAGTGGTGTCTACCGTCGGCCCTCCTAAGTCTAGCTTCTATTATAATACTACTGGGACAGAGCATGACATTATTTGCTGGTAGGTTACGGTGATTTTTCCGCACAGGGTAAAAAAATTAAGAACATTGAGTCGCATGTTCTCCTTCCTGGTAATGCTCAAGCAATGCTGAACTTTCGTTAGGGGATGACCACCGTTTATTTAGAAAATATAGAATCACGTGGCCTTCGTTTCCCCCTGTCATCCATCTTTATTTTAGGCTATTTTGAACTGATGCTCACTAATCTTCCTCCGCAACTCCGTTCGGGTCTCGTTAGGTTTTGAGATTATCTGCCGATGTTTAGGCATTCCCCCTACCATTCCCTTATTCTGGGTTTACTGTCATTCCACGGATATGCCTCTGGACTGGACTTTCTTGAAATTTAGGCCGAGTGGGACTAAATTTTTGGTAGAGTTTCCCTCCCATGTGGAGTGGATGTGTTTGTGGACTCTCGTTTAATGTTGGAAGGAGCGAATCAGAGGAGTGGATTTACGGTTGGGTTTGCTAAGGCGCAGGGTGCGCATCCAGGTAGCGGGGAGATATAGTCCCCGACTGCCTTCACTTCTGTCTTGTCTAGACTCTCTGTTCTATCTGATATGATCTTACATGATCACATCCTTGGCGTTGTTGGCCTCTTTCATTTGCCTGTTGGGATCATCCCTATGGGTAGTCCTAGTGATCTTCAGGGTATAAGATTTTGACCATCTTTTTACTTGCTTTCATTTCGCTTTTGATTTTGACGGATTGACTAATTGTCTCTCCTTTTGTATTAATCTTGTAGACATGTCACTGGCTGATATGATTGAAGATTTTTCCCTCCTGTCTCTCCGAGCCATTTCCTCTTGCTCTTTCGGGCCAATCGACAATGCAGAGGAAGAAGTTAATCCCCCGGACCACACCATCACTATGTCTGATACCTTTGTGGCTTCTCTTGCTGAGGAAACACAGTCGCTAATATGTAAGCACCGATGCTAGGTTATTACTCCAGTGGAGCCTTCGTTTGAGAGCGTTCCTGAGACCCCTCTCGCTGTCTTGGCGCCTACCACTCAGCCAATGCCACCGCCTGCCATGGCTCCTATTGTTTCAACTTAGCTTTCTGTTGTTCCAGCCTATGTGTCTCGTGTGGTTTCTACTCCTCCCGCAAGCTTTAATCCTCTCTTGTTCAATGTGTCAAGATATCAGATGGTTGATAATGGTAAGCTTCTCCAGGGGTCCATCACTCGTGCCAACTTCATGTCTCAGGATTTGCACTTGAGGTATTTTAATGTCTGGCTGAAGGAATGGCTCTCAGAGCGTGGGTTAGACGTGGCGGGCTCTGTGAGCATTCCAGATTGCAGTATCTCCTCTATGAACAAAGTATTTTTTAATCTTTTTTTTACTTTTGTTCCTTTCAGACTTGGCTTATTTTTCCAAATGTTTTTAAACTTATTTTCTACTTGTGCTTTCTTCCCGCATGTTCTCTGCTTTTTCAATGAAATTGAGCAGTTAGAGCTCCGCTATGATCTCACTATAGCCCAAGAAGAACTTTAGCAGGCTAGTTTGTTAGTCAGGGATCTTACCACTGATTTGCAGCGCAACCGCGTGATGTGTTCATTTTATACGGTTATTTTGGAACTTTTTGGATTCACCTTTTTACACTTCTGTGCTCTAGATTTGGCATTTTTCCTTGAAATTCACTAAGGAGAGTTAAGAGTGACTTTGCGCTTTTATTACTTTTCTAGGAGATTTTGTGAGATAAAGAAATTGTTGGAAGACTTTGAAGATTATCTTTGAAGATTTGAAGACCTTCGTTTTAGCTTTGAAGACTTGAGGAATTGAAGAAAACTGAAGTGAAGAGGAGTACTTGAGACAAGAAGAAGAAAGAAATTAAGATGCTAAATTTGGCATCAGCAGCGACTCGCGAGGAATTTGTCGCGACCCGTGAAGGTCATGTGACCAAAAATATTTCTTTCTTTTTGTACTATAAATACCAAAAATTATCCTCTATCTTCACCCTCTTCTGGTTCCTGTGCGACTTGAAGCTGAAAACCCTAGGTTTTCTTCTTCCTTTCTTATCTTTTGTAGATTAGTTATGTGTTTTCATTGCATAGATTAGTTTTGTATTTCGGAGAAATTGATTGAGGCTTCCAAACCAATGTAGTAAGAACCTCTATTTCACTCTTTCTTTAAGAATTTTTTATTTTTTATTTATTGTGTTCTTAATGTTGAGTTTTGCTTCATTTATGTTATGGGTTGTTTTAGAATATGAAGTGCTTATATGATTGAGTGTTAGGATGTTAGAAATGTCCACAATTTCTTAGTTCTTTGACATGAAAATCCAAGAGCATGGAATTAGAACTTGTTGTTGTGTAGTGTGATGTCAATCTTGCAAGATGAGTATGTTAATGTGGATTGTTTTCATATTTGTCCTAAGATAAAACTAGAAGGTTGAATTTTGAATGTTGATTGTTCTAGGTTTAACCTAATAAATGTTTTGTTTGGTTAAATGGCTAGGCATTTGGTAGAATGCTTGTAGATGTTATCAAATATATGGTTCTTTCGTGTATGATGTCATTGATGAAATACCTTTATGGCATGGATCGCCTAAAGTGATCATTAATGAGGGTTGCAAATGGTCGTTGAACATCTTTTTGAATTACTCTTAAGAAGAAACGGAATGTCTATCTATCAAAATGGAAGTGATAGCATTCTCCATAGGTAATGAACGTGATAGAATGAGTGAATGGTTCTATGATCTATAAGAGGTTTAAAAGTGTGAATCAATTGCCCTCAAGGCAATGTCATTTGTAGTTTTTACCCTTTTTCTTAGTTTGTCGCATGATTAGCATAGTTACTTTACTTTGCTAGTTGTGTTGTCTTCACTTTCATAACTTAGGAAAAACCAACCAAACCACCCCCCCCCCCTCCGGGGAAGAAACTCTCTAGTGGGGATAAAAAGAAGGAATGAGGACGACTCCAATTTACCACTATCTACTTAATTTTATTTAGGAAGCACTTTAGGGGTTATAAATTATAACATTGAGAGGTACGATGACGACCTCCCAAATTTTGGCGCCGCTTCCGAGGAAGAGGGGTTTATTTTTAAGTGTTTGGGAATATTTGGTTGAATATTAGCTAGTTGTTTTTATTTGCCATTTATTTTTGTTTGTTTTTTATCGGAGTATGTATTGATTGAGTTCTTGGTGAATTTTTATCGAGAATCCTTGCAATATGATTATGATTTTTTGAAAAAATGGAACATTTCACATTGAGGGAACTCATGATGAGAAGAGAGGCTCAACGATCATGTTTTGTAGAATTTGTCATTCCGACCATCCTACCGAGTCTTGCTATAGGTTGAGGGATATGAACTTTGAAGAAGAAAGAACCGTTGGTTTCCAAAACTAAGGGTATTATGAAGAGCGCTATCAAGAGGTTGGAGTTGTTGTTTTTAAATGGCAAGGAGCTCAAGATTGGTATCCATACCACGATTCTTACAATCAGGATTGGTGTGGTAATCTGGATTCGTAGTATGAGAATGAGACGTAAAGCCGACAATACGAGCAAAATAGTTGGCCTTAGCCACCTTATACCATACCCCAAAACCAAGTCCAACAACAAGGTTCAAGTTTGACACATGCGGAGATCATGAATGCAATAGAGAACTTGAACAACTTGGCCAAGACTAACGAGGAATATGAAACCCGAATGTTCTCAAGTCTTGAGGCTTTGAAGGGGCATGTGAACAATATGATGGAAGTGATGATCCGAATGGAAGCTCACTATTCCGAAGATACACCATCCCAAGTCAAACTCAAAGATACAGTGAGTGAGGTCACCTTGAGAAATGAGTTCTAGTTCGAAGGAGATGAGGATTCGGTTGTTGAATACAAGGACGTTGAGGAAGAGGTGATTGTGCTACATCCATTGCCATCATCACTCACCCCCACCAAATGAACCAACTTCATGACTTTCAGAATTCTTGAAGGTGATAATAGAGGAGCCAAATGACTATCCCTAGCCTCCTAACCACCAAACTCCTTTAAGATAAACTCTGCCTCTACAAAATTTTCCTCTTGAAAGTTTTTTACCCCCACTTCTCTACTTTTCAATATTCATGGTGAAAAGGTTCAAACCTTCACCATATGGATAACATTAGGGTTGTGCCGATGACCTTAAAGATACATACCTAAGTCGCGTCGATGACGTAAATAAATTCTTCTTTTATTTTGGGTTTTGTCGTTATTTTTCATTATTTTGTCTTGTTCTTTTCATAGTGTATTTCCATGATTTTGTAGAAAGGTGAAATGTGTTGCATTGGAGAAAATGAAAGAATGAGATCCATGAGAAAGAGAAGAAATCTTGGAAAGTTGGTAAGAACATTTCTTTAAGTATTGAGAAACCCAGTATGTCGCTAGTCGCGACGAACAGGAGAATTTGGCAGCTTACAATTGAAGTATTTCACGAGTTGAAAAGAGACCATCGCTAGTCGTGACCAGAACCAGAAAATTTTCTAAAAAACTGGAAACTCTCAGTTCTACTATTTGCGAGTCGCAAGGTCTTAGTCACGAGTCGCGATCGGTCCTCGTGAGTCGCGTCTATTCTGTGGCGTGTCGCGATCATGCTCGGAAAGTTTTCTGGAAAATGCCAACTCTCAGGTCTATTCTGTCATGAGTCCCGATAATTCTCTCGCGTTCATGATAGAAGGCTGACTTTTGAAACGTTTTGACTACTCCGTCGCGAGCTACGACGTATATGTCGCGAGTTGCGACACATACTCAGATTCAAAATAAAAATAGCTAAAAGTTTCCCTTTTCTCCATACATTTACCTCATATTCTCCGCCAAATGATCCAAAGAACCACCACACCTCTACTCATTTCTCCACCATCTTACGTGTATAGCCATATGAACTTTCCTGCATCTTTATAGTTGCCTTTTATTGATTGTAGTGTGTGACTACATCATTGTGACTGGGATGAATAAATTCCATGAATGATGCTTGAATATTTGTTGATACATGTTAGATATTATTATTGGATAATTTCATAATGATGATTGCATGATGGATTGGTTGTTCATTGAGAATACTATGGTTATTAACACTTGATGCTAAACCTAGTATTAGAAATCCCCATGTACTTGTGAGTTTGATGTTGTTCTCTGTGATGTTAGTTCTTGATCAGATGGCCCCAAAGAGACAACATGTTGCTAGAGTGGTGAGTTCTCCTCTACCTCCCCCTCTGGCTCTGGAACCAATTTCGGAACCAAATTCAGATAGATACATGGGATTGCGTCGTATGACTGGCAACCATATGGAGAAATGAGAGTCACTTTACCTCTTACCATGAGTTTTATTGTTCTTGCCTTATATGTTTACATTGAGGACAATGTAATGTTTTAAGTGTGGGGAGGGGTTAAATGACTCACATGTATGTCGGCTTGATCTTGAATGCTTTTTGCTACTTTTGATTGGAAAAACATGGTAAATGAAAAAAAATCGAAAATTTTGAAGAAAAAGAAAAACACATATATAAAAAGTAATTCTGCTAAGTTGAAAACCCGAGAGGGCAACTTAGACAACATTGGGGGCCCGTATAAGTCGAAAACTCGAAAGGGCGGCCTAGGTAAAAATGAGAGGCTAAATGTGGCCGAGATTTGAGCCAAAAGAAATATGATGTGTGGCTAGGATAAAAACCCGAAGGGACTCCTAGGAAAAATGAGAGAAAGAGAGAAAATTAAAAATTGGTTACAAAATCTACTCATTTACCGGTGTTGGAGTCATAAGGTTGCGTTTGATATATGGATGAATATTTGTGAACTTCTTAGCCTAACATCATAAGACTTCTTAGGATTGGGTAACTTATAGGGAAAACGAAGTAGGATGGTCAATTCTTGAAGCTTTGTGAACTTCATTTTGGTTGATATATTGGTATGAAATGAAGTGTGTGCTTGAACCGTTCATGTGGTTTTAACTTCATTTTATGCCATTGGAATTCAGGATTATCAATTCGGGGCTTGGAAATGCTTTTTATGGGTATTAGTGAATTAATAGGTGATAGGTTTGGTTAGATTTAGGAATTGGAGTTGTGTGTGAAAAAAATCTCATTTGATCTTTGATTTTGGGATTTGTGATATTCAGAATTTTTGTGAGGCTTTGATTAGGAGAATATTAGTATTAGGATGGGACATGTGAAATTCTTTGTGTTCTTTCATATTTTCTTACTCGGGGACAAGTAAGGTTCAAGTGTGGGAAGATTTGATGTGTCCATTTTATACGGTTATTTTGGGAATTTTTGGATTCACTTTTGTACACTTTTGTGCTCTAGATGTGTCATTTTACCTTGAAATTCTCTAAGGAGAGTTAAGAGAGACTTTTCGCTTTTATTACTTTTCTAGAGGATTTTTTGTGACAAGACAATTGTTGGAAGACTTTAAAGACTTTGAAGACAATCTTTGAAGATTTAAAGACCTTCTTTTGAGATTTGAAGACTTGAAGAATTGAAGAAAAATGAAGTGAAGAGGAGTACTTGAGACAAGAAGAAGAAAGAAATCAAGATTTTGAATTTGAATTTGGCATTGATCGCGACTCGCAAGGAATTTGTCATGAGTCGCGACGGACGCGTGGCCAGAAATCTTTTCTTATTTTTGTACTATAAATATCAAACCTTATCCTCTCTTTTCACTCTCTTCTTCCTGTGCGACTTGGGGCTGAAAACCTTAGGTTTTCTTTTTTTAGTGTTTGTAGATTAGTAATGTGTTTTCATTATATAGGTTAGTTTTGTACCTGGGAGCAATGATTGAAGCTTCCAAAACAATGTAGTAAGAACCTCTATTCCACTCTTTCTTGAATCATTTTTTATTTAGCATTTATTGTGTTCTTAATGTTAAGTTTTTCTTCATTTATGCTATGTGTTGTTTGAGAATATGAAGTGTTTATATGATTGAGTGTTTGGGTGTTAGAAATGTGCTCAATTTCTTAGCTCTTTGACATGAAAAACCAAGAACATGAAATTAGAACTTCTTGTTGTGCAATGTGATGTTAATCTTGCTAGATGAGTATTTTAATGTGTATTGTTATCATATTTTTCCTAAGGTAGCACTAAAAGGTTGAATTTTGAACGTTGATTGTTCTAGATTTAACCTAATAAATGCTTTGTTTTGTTAAATGACTAGACATTTGGTAGAATTCTTGTAGTTGTTATCAAATCTATGGTTCTTTCGTTTATGATGTCATTGATAAAATACCTATATGACATGGATCACCTAAAGTGATCATTAATGAGGTTTGCAAATGGTCGTTGAACTTCTTTGTGAATTACTCTTAAGAATAAACAAAATGTCTATGTATCAAAATGGAAGTGATAGCATTCTCCATAGGTAATGAACGTGATAGAATGAGTGAATGGTTTGATGATGTATAAGAGGTTAACAAGTGAGAATTAATTGTCCCCAAGGCTTTATCATTTGTAGTTTTTACCCTTTTTCTTAGTTTGTTGCACAATTAACATAGTTACTTTACTTTGGTAGTTGTGTTTTCATTACTTTTATAAATTAGGAAAAATCAACCAAACCCCTCTTACTTGCTTATATATATACATATACATATACATATACATACATATATATATATGCACATATATATATACATATATATACACACATATATACATATATACACACATATATACATATATACACACATATATATATTATATATATATATATATCTAGGTTTATATTCATCCTAATATGCATGGACCCTTAGGAAAATCACTCTTCTTCGTGGACGACCCTGATTTGCCAATATCTACTTAATTGTATTTAGGAAGCACTGTAAGGCTTATAAATTATAAATTTGACAGGTACGACGATGACCTCCCACCTCATTCGTGCTGGCTCTCTTGAGGGTGACCTTGAGCACTCCTATACTCGGGCTGGGTTTCTTGAAGGCGACTGGAGCTCGAGCGGGTCTTACTAGCTTACTGTATATGACTGGGGAAAACCTAAGGCTAAAGTTTCAAAGGCGACTGGAGCTCGAGCGGGGTCTTACTAGCTTACTGTATATGACTGGGGAAAACCTAAGGCTAAAGTTTCAACGCTTCGTGCTTTCCAGGGGTGGGTGTTCACTCCGGGCTTCCTCAGCATTTACTCCAAGATTTTGCTGAGCCGTAGGGCCTTCGAGTTTCTCCTGGGCAGTTTGATGAAGGCCTTTGATTTGGGAGCCACCATATTTGACCCTGAGGAGTTGAAACATGCAGTTCGCAAATTCTTTGTTCCCTTCTGCGAGCATAACATATATGAGTACTTCACTCTTTTGAGCGTGGGCATGACAACTGGAGAATTGGAGGCTTGGGATCTTCATTCGGCTATGGTTAAACTCGCAAGCTCTTCAACTAGCATTTTGAGTGGTCCCGGTCAGGTGACTAAGAGCGCATTGCAGGCTGAGGCACATGGCAAAGGAAAGGGAAAAAAGCAGGATGGTGAAGGAGGCGCTGGCAGCTCCAAAGCAGTAATCTGAAACTTTTATAAAATTTTGTTTTGATGATGTCATGGTGTCAGTCCCCATAAGGGGAAAAATACTTGTGTTTTTTAGGGGTGTGTACTCCCCCTTTTTGGTGATGTGTATAAGTCCCCCAAAAAAGAAACACTTTGTCTTTTGAGGGGTGTCTCCTCCCCCTTAACTTATTTTGGAGTGCCTGTTTCCCCCTCCCATAATATAGTTTGGGGGGATGTTGTTCCTCCTTTTTGGTTACTTACTTTTCTTAGTTTTGTCTCTAGAACTTCTCAACCTGTTGTAGGTTGGCTAACATCTCTCTGGTTGTGCAGGGCTATGGGTGTTTTTCTTTACCCTAAAAAGGCAGGATAGCCTCCATCTGGCTGCGCGGGGCCATGGATGCTCTGGTGCCTGTTTGGCTTTGCTAATCAAAGTGTTTTTTCATTCTTCCTTTAGGCTTGGTGAGCTCTTGGATCATTTGTGGCTCAGCTTGTTTGTCTTGTTGACACTGACTTTTTTTTAAAACTTTCATTGTGCACTATTTTCCATAAGCAGGTATATTATGCATAACTATGCGAGTCCTTACATATTAGAATCTTCCCCATCCATGCCCTTTATGGGCTTACAAAAGACCGGGTGTCCCGCAACTTACACTAGTTTAAAATATGTTTGAACGTTCACGTTACAAAAGAATGTTTTATAGCAACAAGATAAATGGCTGATACCTTATTACACATAATACTTCCTCAGTTTTGCAATGTTCCATTCTTGAGATACAACCTTCGCGTTTATATTCTCTAGCTTGTAAGTTCTCTTCCCCGTCACTTCAATCACTTTGTAATGCTCTTCCCATGTTGGGTCAAGATTTTTCTATCTCCACCCAGCTGGTATAATTTTTTCTCATTGTAAGGTCACCCTGCTTCAGGCTTCTTAGCCTCACCTTGCTGTTATGATGATGGTCTATCCACAACTTGTATGGTGCCTCTTTCAGGGCCGATTTCTCCCTTAGTTCATCCAACCCCTCATGGTTGGCCCTTATAGCTTTAACATTCTCCTCATGCGTGAGTGGTGCTGCAACCATCTAATAGGCACCTCTATTTCGGGCAGAATAATCGCCTCACTCCCAAAATAAAGCCTGAAAGCCAATTCCCATGTTTCTGTTCTGGGTCTAGTAGGGTAGGCCCATAGCACGCTCGTTAGCTCCCTTTCCCATTAAATTTTCTACTGGCCCAATCTCTTCTCCAGCCCATCGAGGATCACCTGTTTGTCACCTCCGTCTGTCCGTTGGCCTGGGGATGGGCGCTTGAGGTAAACTGTTGCTTGATTTTTAGTCCTTTGCACCACTAGCGAAATGGGTCACATGCAAACTATTTTTTCATTGTCGTTGATCATGATTTGGGGGGATCTCGAATCTGTACACGATACTCCTCCATACAAAATTTATGATTTTCTTCCCCGTTATGGTCGTTACAGCCTCAGCTTCCACCCGCTTGGTAAAGTAGCCAATGGCTACTATCAAGAACTTTTTTCTTCCAGTTGCTTCTGGGAATGGTCTGGCAATGTCAATTCTCCACTTAGCGAAAGGCCATGGTAACCTATTGCTATTCATCTCTTCGGCCGAGAGTATTTGCTCATTGGCATGCTCCTGATACCTGTGGAATCCTTTTACAATCTTCGCTGCGTCAACTTTCATTGTTTGCCAGTAATACACTGCTCGGACTGCACATAGTGCTACAGTCTTTGATCCTTAGTGGCTCCCACTACTTCCTTCATGTATTTCCCGTAGCATTACTTCTGATAAGTCTGGGTCTACTAATCTGAGCCCTGGCTCTACATTACCACGCATATAAAATAGACCATCTTTCATGGCATAGTTGAGGGCATAACTTTTGACTATTCTTGCGTGCTCTTCTTGCGGCAGTATCATGTTTTGAATGTAATTCCTTATAAGCGTTGTCCAACTGCTCCTTGCTCCCTGTATCACGCTTATTAAGTCCATGTCCATAGATCTTTTTTCTAGCTCTTCCACTAGCATGGCCTTGGTCAAGCATGTGTGAGCAGATGATGCAAGCTTGCTCAATGCTTCTGCTCGAGTATTCTGCGATTGCGGGACCCTCATGATGTTAAACTTCCAAACTCGGCGGCCAAATTCATGACCTTGTCGCGGTACTTTATCATGGTGGCCTCTCTGGAAGTGTACTGCTCATTGTATTGATTGGTTACCAACATCAAGTCTCCATAAGTATGTAGTTTCTTTTCTCCCATCTCTCTGGCTATATCCATCCCTGCTAACAGCGCTTCATAAATACCTTCATTGTTTGAAGCATGCAATGTGAAACGGAGAACGTATGTCACTTCTGCTTCTTCCAGGTAAGATATTATCGATCCAACCCCTGCCCCTTCTACTCCCAAGGCTCGGTCGTCGTGTAACTTCCACACATCTGGACCTGTAAAAGCTTCGTGGTTGGCTCACTTCTGTTTGGCTGGAACGTGGATCA
Source organism: Rubia tinctorum (assembly GCA_032355605.1). Taxonomy (NCBI): domain Eukaryota; kingdom Viridiplantae; phylum Streptophyta; class Magnoliopsida; order Gentianales; family Rubiaceae; genus Rubia; species Rubia tinctorum. The sequence goes on along the minus strand of JAULKM010003010.1, from coordinate 5,542 downwards.
CTGTCTCTTCCTCTTCTTCTTTTGGCACTACTGCTAGGAAATTTGTTATAACTTGTCCCTTCATTGCCTTCCTAGGTGCAACTCAATGACGTGTTCTCCAAAATTTACCACCCATTTTACCAATCTCCCTGATGCTTCTAGCCGGGTGAGGATCAATTTTAATGGTTGGTTAGTTAACACTACCACCGGATGTGCCTAGAAGTATTGTCTCAGTTTCCTTCCTGCATGGACTAAGGCCAGTGCTAATTTCTCCTGTCTGGTATAGCCTTGATCTGGCCCCTTTAAGGCTTAGCTCACGTAATACACTGGACGCTGCACCCTATTTTCTTGCCCGACAAGCGCCGCGTTGACAACCTCACTGCTAGCTGCTATATAAATGTATCATTTCTCCCTGTTTTGGGCTGGCCAATGTTGGTAGCTTCTTGAGGTGCGCCTTTATTTCTGCAAATTCCGTTTCTTCCTGCTCTGCCCACAGTACCTTTTCTCTTTTTGTCCACACATCCCTTCAACATTTTGAAGAAAGGAAGTTCTCTCTCTGCTGCCCTAGAAAGGAAAAAAAATTCATGGTGGCCAACTTCCCATTTAACATTTGAATCTCCTTAACAGTCGTGGGAGATTTCGTGTCTAAGATCACCTTGACCTTTTTCAGGTTTTCCTGCAACCCTTCGTTTAACACCATGTGTCCAAAGAACTTCCCTGATCCTACCCCAAACTAACATTTGGTTGGGTTTAACTTCATACCCATTTCTCTGAAATGTCTCAGGATCCGCACTACATCAAGCACAAAAGTTTCATACTAGGTACTCTTGATTACTATGTCATCAACATACACCCCTATATTTTCCCTTATATGTTCTTAGAAGATCTTATCGACTACCCTCTGGTTAGTTGTGCATCATACGACATTTGAATGCTCATTATACGTAAAAAATGCATTTTGTTCCATATAACTTTCTAACACTAGGATTTGGTGATATTCCTTATATGCATCAAGAAAGAATTTAATCAGAAAATTGGTGAGAGCATCTACCTTTTGATCGATGAACGAAAATGGATAGAAATATTTGGGGTAGAGTTTGTTCATGTCTGTGTAATCCCCGCACAGACTCCAACTTCCGTCTACTTTATTTACCAGCACCGGGTTTGCTAGCCAGTTTGGATATGAGATTTTCTTCATTATCCTTGTTGTGACTAGATGCTCCACATTTCTGTTGACTACTTCATTTCTTTCTTTGCAAAACATCATTGTCTTTTTTACGAGTTTATGCGTCGGCACCACCCAATCGTGTGGCATTTGAATTGTTTTGATGCTCCTGTTATATCCTCCGGCTTCCAAGAAAATGCTCGGGAGTTCTCCTTCAGGGCTTTTATTAGATCGCTTTTCACATCGGACGGCAGACACTCCCTGTCCTGTATGGACTGATTCTCACGAAGCAGAATGATTTGAACCTCCAGTCCTAGTTTTGTGAGGTTGTTTCTGTCCCCCACCATTCTGAAAGCTATCGCATTTCTGGTTTGCTCTCCATGGATCTGTTTCATTCCTTCTTTTTTTTTGCTTGCTCAGTGCTATTCAATTACACTCTCTTTATTTCTTTTGGTCGGCCCTCACATTTGCTATCCCACATCGAGTTGGGAACTTAAGCAACAAATGTAGGGTTGACACAATACCTTTTAACAGCGCCAACGTCGGATGGCCCAATATAATATTATATAGGTTGTTTTCTTTTACCACAATGAACTACATGTCCATCATCTTGCTCCCGTTTTCTTTCCCCACTGTCATAGGCAATAGTCTGGTTCCTTCAGGAAATACGATCTTGTGTGCAAAGTCTAGCAGGGGCATGTCTGTTGGCTCAAGCTTCTTCTTTGTGTTCTCATCCAGCTTCTCGAAACAATGCATGTACATTATCTCCACAGAACTTCCTCCATTCACATACGCCCGATGAATTCTCTTGTCCATCTTCCTTACAATGATTACTACTGCATCGCCACGCCACCTGCAGGTTGTCTGGTATATGGTCCTCTGTTGTGAATGAATATTACTTCACTGACTTCCAACCTTCTGTGGACATGCATCACCTGGGGCGTCAGCCTTTATCGGGCCTTACTCTGGGACTCCGTTCTCCCTCCGGCACTTCCTCCAATGATTGTATTTATGTTTGTGACAACTAGCTAAGCTATCATATGTGGGTGTATGCTCGCATTGCCTCTTTTGGGAATCCTCTTTTGCTTCCATCCTGGCTACTCTTTGCCTTTGTTTGCCCCGAGGACTTTTCTCAGGGATCTCTCATCGCTTCGGCCCTCTGCCTACCTTTGATACCTACTCGGCCTCCTACTTCTCTTAGGCTTAGCCTGGTAGGTTGCTTTGTTGTAGGCTCTTCCGTCCTTTGTCAGGTGTGCCAGCTCTCCGCTTTAACATAGTTAACAATGGCTTGCTTCAGGTACACACACTGATTTTTTCCGTGATCATGGACTCCGTGATAATCACAAAATTGTCTTTTGTTGGCCTGCCTTTATCTTCCTTGCATAATCCTATATGTTTTTTGATGGCACCAGGGCAAAAATATCCTTCAGATTATTTATGAGTAGTGTGAACTTTTGATCGAAGTTTAGCCTGTTGGGACTGGTGGGTAACTCCAATCTCTTCTCGGGCTTTTCCTCGTTGTGCTCATGTCTGCGCCTCCTGATTATTGCGCTTCTTTCCTCCTCCTGCTTGCGTAGTCCGCCTTGCTGAATTTAGCTACTCTTCTCATTAACTCATCAATTTTCGTTGGTGGGTGGAAAGCACAATCTCTCATCAACATCTTGTGCCTTAATCCATTCACAAACGTGTCTCGAAAGAATTGGTTTCTCCTTTCCTCTACCCAGTTGGCTTTATCATCGAACCTTTCCCAATACTTAGACAGAGACTCCCCTGACTTTTGTTTAACCGTTAACAACTTTGATCTAGTTTTCTAGATTTTTCTCCTCTGTATGAAGCGTACTAGGAACTTTTTCTCCAGCTAGCTGAAGTTGTCAATGGTTTCATTCCCCAGGTTCTTGAACCAAACCATTGTTGCCGCTGTGATAGTGGTTGCAAATATTTTGCACCATATGGCCTACGGTATAACAAATGTGGCCATGTTGGTGGAGAATGTGTGTAGATAGTCCTCAGGGTCGGTCTCACCATTATACTGCCTCAGGTTAGGGGGTATCTTCAGTTTGGGATCAGCAGTGTACATTTGAATCATCTTCATAAATGGGAAACCCTTCCCCCCTCTGGGCGGTACATTTTTTTTCTCCAGCTTTCCTTTGTCCCTCCCTCTTCTGTGTTTTAGGGGGTGATATGCACCATCCCAACTATCTTCAGCCACCGTTAGGGAGTGTTATGCTCTTTCTGACACGTGCTTCTTCAGAGAGAGGACTATGATTTTTATGCTTCTTGACATGCTGAGGCTGCATTCCCCCCCTCACTTATTATGTGTTGAGAACTGACCTCTTTATCTCTTGGCTAGTGAAAAATATTCGTTGGCTTCATGTTATGCCTCAATCCTCCTTGGCTTTCTTCCTCCCTGGATTTCTCTCTGTCTTCCATCTCTTTCAGCTTTCTCATCATCTCCTTCGTGAGGCCATGATGGTCTGCAAGATTTCTGAGTTGTCCGTCAACTCGGTGGCATTCTGAAGCTGATTTTGCTCTCCCGTCAGAGTGAGGGTAGTCTCTTCCTCCGAATGTGTGACGTCCTCTACCACAACGTTGTTGAGTAGTTCTACAACTTGTCCTTCCATGGTGTTTTCGAGCTGCACAGATGCTATGAATGAAGCGATCCATACATACTGTGCCAATGTTAAGTCCCAACTTTGTAGTAGTGTAGACCACGATCCAAATATCCTTAGCTTGATATAAATCCTAGAAGACAGAAAAACAAACGTCAGGCAGAGAGGCACATGGCTGTGCCCGGTCCAATGATCAAGTCAGTCAAGAGAGTCATTCTAGAGATTTTATGAAAGCGTATTTGAGAAGCTGGATAAAGTTATCATACCTTTTATGTGTTTCCTAAGTATATAAGTTAGTGTCTTGCTAGGACAACTCAAGTCGCATCCCTCTTTGTCCGTTGGTTTGCTGTGTTAGTCCCATATTCGTCCCTCAAAATTGAGACAGGACCAATTGGGCCTTGGATCCGTCTTGGACCTTTCTGCCAATACTTCATTTCTATCCCAACCGAATATGAAAAGAGAATGCAAAGTGAGTTGCAAGGAGAAGAAAGTCAAACTGAAGAAGTAGCTGTAACCAACCCTTGCATCAGAAACATGGAATCTCCTACTCAATCAGGAATTATAAGCCTCAAGAACTCCCATGTATTGAGGGATTTCTTCTCCAAAGATGATTTGGTTATCAGTCTTAACGTTGAGGACAAAATCAACAAAGGCCCAAGTATTTCTAACCTTACTATTGTCCCTTTTCAAGAAGTCACCCAACTGCTAACTGTTTTAATGTTCTGCAGGATTATCAAACTGATTCAGATAGTGAGGCTGAATCTGAAAGGAAGGAACTCCATGAATCTCGAAACTTGGAAGAAACTGCCTTATTTAAGGTAAGTCCTCTCTTTGAGTTTCCCGATAATTATTTTATCACGAATAACTAGGTTGTTTATTCCATGATAGTGACCATACTTCTAACTCTGTACCCAACAACAATAGAAAACCCTTGAGAAACTATCTTAATGGTCTTAATATAATCTTAAGTTCGTCAATTAGTAACAAATATAGGAAAACCTAAAACTGCCCTAAAACTGGCATGAAAGACTCATTTTTAAACTTAAGGACTTAAACCTATAATCAAAAAATGAAATCATGAATACTTTGGAAATATAAAATGATAACCTCCTACGAGCTGATAATAAGTTACTGATGGCTGAAACTTTATACTTGCAGTCATGGGCGGAACTGGGGAACGAGGGGTGTTGGCGCCACCCCTAAAATCTGGTGGCCCGGAATTTAGGTCTAGGAGCCACCGGAATTCATGGATATCGCCCCCGCTAAACCTAGGTTTCATCTCCCCTTTCTGGCGTGCTCTGAGGAAAACGATGTCATTTTTTTGCTTCTTCATTAAACAAAATGACGTCGTTTTAGTATAAGTGAAACGGCGTCGTTTTGTTCTAGTCAAGGGAATAAAAAGAAATCTGATAAATGAGATTAACCCAATAGGCCCAACTACTCTCATGCCCAACTCTTTCCTTTAAAAAAATTTCACTAATTTTCTCACTAGTTTTATTTTCAGAACCTTATTTATGTTATTATAAATTCATTAATTAACAAGATAGGATAATAGCAAGTGTGATTTGTCGTATTTGTAAAATTTGAATTATTTTATACCCACTTCATTATTTAAGCGAAATTTGTTTGAATATGTCGAATTAAGCTTTTAGGAAAAAAATGCAGTGTAATTCAGTGCCCGAAAAAAATTACCAATATAATCTAGCGTCCGAAAAAAACATTAACTGTATACCTCCGGGGGGGGGGGGGGGGGGGGGGGGGGGGGGGGGGGGGGGGGGGGGGGGGGGGG